>SJYC01071630.1:0-53572 GCA_006408675.1 Madoqua kirkii
TGGAAAAACCATAGCCTTGACTAGACGGACCTTAGTCGGCAAAGTTATGTCTCTGCTTTTGAATATACTATCTAGGTTGGTCATAACTTTTCTTCCAAGGACTAAGCGTCTTCTAATTTCATGGCTGCAGTCACCACCTGCAGTGATTTTGGAGCCCCCCAAAATAAAGTCTGACACTGTTTCCACTGTTTCCCCATCTATTTCCCATGAAGTGATGGGACCGGATGCCATGATCTTCGTTTTCTGAATGTTGAGCTTTAAGCCAACTTTTTCACGCTCCTCTTTCACTTTCATCAAGAGGCTTTTTAACTCGTCTTCACTTTCTGTCATAAGGGTGGTGTCATCTGCATATCTGAGGTTATTGATATTTCTCCAGGCAATCTTGCTGCCAGCTTGTGTTTCTCCCAGTCCAGCGTTTCTCATGATGTACTCTGCATAGAAGTTAAATAAGCAGGGTGACAATATACAGCCTTGATGTACTCCTTTTCCTGTTTGGAACCAGTCTGTTGTTCCATGTCCAGTTCTAACTGTTGCTTCTTGACCTGCATATAGATTTCTCAAGAGGCAGGTCTGAACTGATGTACATTATTTTAATGCTTTTTCACACTTAATAATAAACTACTGTGTAGTATACAGCACAGTATAGTATAGTAAACATAACTTTATATGCACTGGGAAATCAAAAAAATTCATGTGATTCACTTTATTGAGGTATTTGTTTAATATTACTATGGTCTGGAATCAGGTATGCGATGTCTCTGTGGTCTGCCTGTATTCGTTTTAATTGTTTCCTTCTAATAATGAAATTAAATACTTTTGTATGTTTGGTAGTAATTTGGGTAACTTCCTTCATTAAGTTTCTCTAAGACTTTTGTGTGTTTTCCTTTTGAGTTGCCTGTCTTAAATTTTTGGTCAGATTCATTTACCAAGAATATCTTTTCCCTTTCTAAGTCTTTCTGCTTCTCTAGCCAAGAATACTGGAATGGGTAGCAATTCCCTTCTCTAGGCTTAGAGATTTTCCTGGATTTTCAGCTTTTTAGATTTTCCTGACCAGAGATCAAACCTGGATCTCCTGCATTGCAGGCAGATTATTATTTTTCTGATAAATGTTCCATTTGTTTTTAACTGTTTCTCTGTCTTTCCTCAATATTTTAAAAACTAACTTTCATAGTTTGTTTTTTTATGTTCTTGTTTTATAACTCCAGTATCACAATCATCTGTGTATATGTTTTTCTCTCAGTTTCGAGTCATTTGATTCTGTCAGTGTACTTGATAATTTCTGAAGAATTGGTGAGGCTCTGGATAATATCTTCCTATAGACAAGATTTATTCCGTCTTCTGGCAGATAGCATAGGGCCTGGTCACCTAATCTGCTCAGAGAATGGTATAAATTCAGGCCTGTTACTTTGGTTAGTCTGCTTCTACATCTAGTTCACTCTGACTTTGAAGATGTAGCCCTCAGTGGATTCCAGCTGAAAGCTTGTAGTGTTCACCAGGGCCTCTCCTCTTTGGTGCCTTCTAAATCTTTACCTTACCTCTCCAAACCAAAATTTCAATGAGACTGACAAAAATTTTACTCTGCTTTTTAAAGTTTTTCTGCTTAATATCTTAGAGTCTTAAGTAACATTATGTTTGATCTACTATAGCAGCAAATAAAGATATTAAAAACAGTATAGCTATCAAATGAAGCATTTTGAGCTTGAGAAGAGAGTTTTGTCTGTAGTGTAATGAATATCTGAAAAGAGTTGCTTATAGTTTTTTGTAGTTAAGCAACAGCATTAAATACAGCCATTAGTCTTCCATACACTATATGACTAGTAGAAAAAAAATACATACAAAATAAACTTTTTAAGTTTTGTTTGAGGTCAAAAATCAATAGAAGAGTAAAATATCATTGATTAAAAAAATTTGGATCTGAACTATTTTTATTTATTGAGCTTAGAAATAATAGCTTTTTTCAGAATCTCTTATTGATAATTTTGATATAAAAATTATTCAATTAAATCTGAGTTTACTATATGACTAGTAGAAAAAAAATACATACAAAATAAACTTTTTAAGTTTTGTTCGAGGTCAAAAATCAATAGAAGAGTAAAATATCATTGATTAAAAAAATTTGGATCTGAACTATTTTTATTTATTGAGCTTAGAAATAATAGCTTTTTTCAGAATCTCTTATTGATAATTTTGATATAAAAATTATTCAATTAAATCTGAGTTTAAAAGTATATTTAAAAAGCAGTTGATTCACAGAAGTGAAAGTCACTGTATGGGGAAATGTCTCCTGTTCATGAAGTATTAACTGCTAAAGGAATTATTCTCTTATAAACATCCAGAAGACTAGGCCAAAGAAAAACATTGTGTTTAGACATTGTTCAACAGGGAACGCAAGACTGTGATCCCTGTGAGAAAGGAAACATGAGATGTGTCAAACAATTATGCCAACTGTGTCTGGAGGCATTTTCCAAGTTGAAAAACGGGCGGGAGGAGCCCAGACAGCCTTCCTGGTCTTAGTACATTTAGGTCAGATATGGGAGAGTCTGAATTACTTAGAAGTTTTGAGGCAGAATAATGAAGAAGAGATAATTACATAAAGGCAGAATTTAGTCTGCAAAGGGAACCCATCAAATCATTGATCACAGATCTATACAAGCAACGAATAGAAAAACGAGAGGGTTAGGTAAGTACTAATGTAAGGAAGAGGGCCGGACATTTTCTGGTAATTGCACAGAGCTGGGAACATTTTTTTCTTTCTCACTGGCTATAATGAAGAGACTTAAATGGAACAGCAGGTTGAGTTCTTGGATGTGTATAGCTATAGTGGACTACATTAGTCCTAAACTAAAAGACTGCAGTGGACCTATCCCAAGAAGATAAAAGGACTCAAAGCAGTCAAACTAATCCTCAATAATTTAACTTTATGTGAGAATAAAGTCCAATACACTCTGATGAAATGAAACATCATACAACAGTGTGAATTTTACAGTGTCTGACATCTGTTAGAAAATTACTGCACATGCAAAATATGAAAACTATAACCCGTAACAAGGAGAAAACCAAAATGATAGAAACCTAGAATGAACATGGTTGATGGGCTTACCAGATAACAATATTAAATCGCAATTATCAATATATATTCTTCATATCCAACAATATAGAACAAAATTTCACCATGACAGGAGAAATGGAAGATGTTTAAAAAATGCAAATGTACTTCTAGAGATGAGAAAGACTAAATGGAAAAGTACATTGGATGGGATTAATTACAAAATAGGTAACTACTGACTTTTTAAGAATCAGTGAAATATCATCAGAAACTGTTCAAACAAAAGCATGAGAAGAAAAAACACAGAGCATGAGAAACTTGAATTGTATCAATCAGTCTTATATATATATATATATATATATACACACATATATATATATACACACACATATACACACACACACATCATTGTAGTCATCACTAGGCAGGGGGCAGGAAAATATATCTACAGTTTTTCCAAATTTGGTGAAAATTCTAAACTCATAAATAGAAAGGAACAAAGGTTAACCTAAGAAGAAGCAAAAGGAAAGCACATCAAACCAGATTGCTAAAAATCAGTGTTGACAAGGAAATCTTGAAAGCAGCCAGAGAGAAGACACATTACATGGAAAGGAACAAAAATAGAATGTGGATTCTCACTGTAAACTATTCAAACTTTAAAGATGTTGAAAGAAAGACATCTCTAAAGTACTGAAGTGGAGCACATCTCTAATTGATTAAAAGAGAAACTGTCTCAGTTTCTGCAGTTCTACACTCAGTGAAAATATCTTTTAGACATGTACAAGAAAAGCGGACTTTTTCACACTAAAAAAAAAAAAGTGAAAATACATCAGCAGCAGACCTGAACTACAGGAGTATAAAGGAGCTTCTTCAGGTAGAAGGAAAATAATACCAGATGGAAAATTGGATCTATGCAAAGGTAAAGTAATAAAGAGTGCTAGAAGTTATAAATATGTGGATAAATATAAAATATTTAATTGTGTTTCTATATAGACTATCTCTGTGTGCTCAGTCATGGACTATAGCCTGCCAGACTTCTCTGTCCATGAAATTTTCCAGACAAGAATACTGTAGTGGATTGTCATTTCCTGCTCTAGGGGATCTTCCTGACCTAGGGATTGAACCCACATCTCTTGCATCTCCTGCATTGGTGGACAGATTGTTTACCACTGCTTCACCTGGGAAGACCCATATAGGGTCTGTGTCTGTGTATATATCACACCATTCCTCTGTACTCTGTGGTGTGTGTGTATATGTTATATATAATACTGTTTTCTTAACAGTATTTCTATATACAGGCAATAAACAATTTTAAATTTTAAATTAATACCACTTATGAATATAATATCATTAAAGAATGTGATATTCGTAGGAGTAAATTACCAGAATATATATATAAGACCTAACTCAGAACTACAAAGTAGACTTCAAATTTCTGATCTAGCATATGAAGTGTCATCACTCCATACTAACAAGTAAAAAGCTGAACAAACTGAAAAAAATCAACCACTCATCTTTGATCCACCACAGAAGTAAGGTCATTGAGCAAACTACTGCCCCTCAAATTGGAGAGAGAAACAGGCAGAAATGGAGAATCAAACATCCTGGAACAGGATCAGAAACCTCCATGGCAACCACTGCTGGGATATTGAATCCCAAATTGTAATTGCTAAAGGCTCAGAGTAGATAAATCTCAGAGTTAAAAACTCCAAGGCAGGTGGAAGGGGAGGCGGTGTCCTTGTATTGGAGAAGGCACGGTTTTGTGAGTTTTACCTATACGGGCTCTACTGATCTTCACTGGAAAAAAATTCTTTCATGCTTCCAGCAATGGGCAAGGTAAAAAGAAGCTTTTGAATAGGCCTGCCGTCAGGAGAAACTATTAGCAGAGCTTAACCTACCTGGAGGAAAGAAAACATCCAACATGTGCTCCCTTTAGCATTACACATGGAGGAAGAGAAATAGCCAACTGCAGCCCCCTTTCACCATCCTGTCCCACCTAAGAGGGCTGTGGGGACAGAGACACACTAGTGAATTTCACATTCTAGGGCCACAGGCTCACTAAAAGGCCTAATCATAGGAAAAGTAGAGTGCCGCCTCTTCCCGCACATTTTACCACTGCATTACTGAAGGCCTGTTTACTGTAGTTCCTTTTAACCAGTACATCATGTCTACCTTTCAACAAAAAAATGACCAGACTAAAAAGCAAAAACACAATTTGAAGATACCAAACAAGCATCAGAACCAGAGTCAGATATGGCAGGAATGTTGAAATTATCAAACCAGGGATTTTTTAGAAACTATGATTAATGTACTTTAATGGAAAGAGACAAAATCCAAGAACTGGTTGGTAATGTAAACAGAGAGATGGAAATTCTAAGAAAAATGCTTGAGATAAAAACTGACAGAATTGAAGAAAGCCGTTTATAGGTTATTAGTTAGACATTGCTGAGAAAAGCAATGACTAACTTTAATAATATGACTCAGAGGGGGAAAAAATGACAATAACAACCCAGAATATCCAAGAGCTCAGGTCGCCTGCTTACAAAGGGAATTACATATGCATAATGGGAATTCCGGAAGGAAGAAAGAAAGGAACAAAAGCAATGTTTGAAGTAACAGTGACTAAGAATTTCTCCCAAATAAACGTTAGAGACCAAACCACAGATACAGGGAGCTCAGAGAACACCAAGCAGGATAAATACCAAACATACACCTAAACCTAATTTAAACTTCAGAAAATTGAAGCTATCTGGAAAGCCAAGGGAAAAGCACCTTATCTATGGCGGAGCTAAGGTAAGAGTTACATCAACTTCTCCTTTAAAAAGAAAGAGTGAAGTATTTCAGGTGTTATGAGAACAAAATTTACCAACTTAAAATGCTTTGCACTGTGGACATATCCTTCAAAGTTGAAGGAGAAATAGACTTTCTCAGACAAACAAAAATTTAGGGTATTAGTTGTCAATAGATCTGATTTATATGAAATGTTAAAATTTCTTCATAGAGAAGGAAAATGGTATGTCAGAAAATCAGATCTACATAAAGGAAAGGAATACGTGAACATAAAGTAGAACCTTTTATTTTTCTTCTTAGTTGATTTAACTGATAAGGGTTTGTTCAAATAAATAGCAACAGTGTATTTGCTTGTGTATGCATGTGTGTACTCGTTAACAAACTTACTATAAGGGAAATAAATGGCAGCAGTGATTCAAGGAACAGAAAGAGGAGTTAGGAAAACATCTATTTCTGCTTTCTTGACTGTGCCAAAGCCTTTGACTGTGTGGATCACAATAAACTGTGGGAAATTCTGAAAGACATGGGAATACCAGACCACCTAACCTGCCTCTTGAGAAATCTATATGCAGGTCAAGAAGCAACAGTTAGAACTGGACATGGAACAACAGACTGGTTCCAAATAGGAAAAGGAGTACTTCAAGGCTGTGTATTGTCACCTTGCTTATTTAACTTCTATGCAGAGTACATCATGAGAAACGCTGGACTGGAAGAAACACAAGCTGGAATCAAGATTGCCGGAAGAAATATCAATAACCTCAGATATGCCTTAAGGCAGAAAGTGAAGAGGAGCTAAAAAGCCTCTTGATGAAAGAAGAGAGTGAAAAAGTTGGCTTAAAAAAGAGTGAAGTATTTCAGGTGTTATGAGAACAAAATTTACCAACTTAAAATGCTTTGCACTGTGGACATATCCTTCAAAGTTGAAGGAGAAATAGACTTTCTCAGACAAACAAAAATTTAGGGTGTTAGTTGTCAATAGATCTGATTTATATGAAATGTTAAAATTTCTTCATAGAGAAGGAAAATGGTATGTCAGAAAATCAGATCTACATAAAGGAAAGGAATACGTGAACATAAAGTAGAACCTTTTATTTTTCTTCTTAGTTGATTTAACTGATAAGGGTTTGTTCAAATAAATAGCAACAGTGTATTTGCTTGTGTATGCATGTGTGTACTCGTTAACAAACTTACTATAAGGGAAATAAATGGCAGCAGTGATTCAAGGAACAGAAAGAGGAGTTAGGAAAACATCTATTTCTGCTTTCTTGACTGTGCCAAAGCCTTTGACTGTGTGGATCACAATAAACTGTGGGAAATTCTGAAAGACATGGGAATACCAGACCACCTAACCTGCCTCTTGAGAAATCTATATGCAGGTCAAGAAGCAACAGTTAGAACTGGACATGGAACAACAGACTGGTTCCAAATAGGAAAAGGAGTACTTCAAGGCTGTGTATTGTCACCTTGCTTATTTAACTTCTATGCAGAGTACATCATGAGAAACGCTGGACTGGAAGAAACACAAGCTGGAATCAAGATTGCCGGAAGAAATATCAATAACCTCAGATATGCCTTAAGGCAGAAAGTGAAGAGGAGCTAAAAAGCCTCTTGATGAAAGAAGAGAGTGAAAAAGTTGGCTTAAAGCTCAACATTCAGAAAATGAAGATCATGGCATCCGGTCCCATCACTTCATGGGAAATAGATGGGGAAACCGTGGAAACAGTGTCAGACTTTATTTTGGGAGGCTCCAAAATCACTGCAGATGGTAACTGCAGCTATGAAATTAAAAGACGCTTACTCCTTAGAAGAAATGTTATGACCAACCTAGATAGTATATTCAAAAGCAGAGACATTACTTTGCTGACTAAGGTCCATCTAGTCAAGGCTATGGTTTTCCCAGTGGTCCTGTATGGATGTGAGAGTTGGACTGTGAAGAAGGCTGAGTGCCGAAGAATTGATGCTTTTGAAGTGTGGTGTTGGAGAAGACTCTTGAGAGTCCCTTGGACTGCAAGGAGATCCAACCAATCCATTCTAAAGGAGATCAACCCTAGGATTTCTTTGGAAGGAATGATGCTAAAGCTGAAACTCCAGTACTTTGGCCACCTCATGTGAAGAGTTGACTCACTGGAAAAGACTCTGATACTGGGATGGATTGAGGGCAGGAGGAGACGGGGACAGCCGAGGATGAGATGGCTGGATGGCATCATGGACTCAATGGATGTGACTCTGAGTGAACTCCGGGAGATGGTGATGGACAGGGAAGCCTGGCGTGCTGCGATTCATGGGGTTGCAAAGAGTCGCTCACGACTGAGCGACTGAACTGAACTGAACTGTAGGGGCTTTATCAGTGGCTCAGTAGAAAAGAATCTGCCTGCCATGCAGGAGATGCAGGTTCAATTCCTGGGTGGGGAAGATCCCCTGGAGGAGGAAATGGCAACCCACTCCAGTATTCTTGTTGGAAAATTCTATGGACAGAGGAGCCTGATGGGCTACAGTTAATGGGATCACAGAGTCAGATGTAACTGAGAATGAAGGTACTCCTTTTGAAGCCTTGTAGAATTTATTTGACAACTGACTTGGATTAGTTGTCAATGTATATTGCAAACTCTAGGGCAGCTACTTAAAATAGTCTGATATGCTAAAAAAGGAGAGAAAATAGAATCATATAAAATGTAGTTTTATTCATAATTGCCAAAACTTGCCCCAGGATGTCCTTCCGTAAGTGAATGGATAAACAAATGTGGTACATTCAGACAATAGAATACTATTTAGTGCTTAAAAAAAAAGAAATGAGCTATCAAGCCTATGAAAAGACATGGAGGAAACTTAAATGTGTATTATTAAGTGAAAAGCCAATCTGAGAAAGCCATATACTGATGATTTCAACTATATGACATTCTAGAAAAGGTTAAAGTATGGAGATAGTAAGAAATCAAATGTTTTCACAAGTTAGTAGGGAGAGATGAATAGGCAAAGCACTGGGGATTTGGGGGCAGTCAAACTATTTTATATTATACTGTAATGGTAGATACTTGTCATAGTACATTTGTCAAAATCCATAGAACATCCTAACACTAAGAGTAAATGCTACTGTGGGACTTCCCTGGTGGTCCAGTGGCTGACTCTGTGCTCCCAATGCAGGGGCCCTGGGTTTGATCCCTGGTCAGGGAACCAGATCGCACATGCCACAGCTGGACATCCTGCCTGCCACAACTAAGACCCCGTACAGCCAAATAGTTGTAAAAGAGAGTGAATGCTATTGTAACTATGAAATTTGGCAATAATGGTAATGTTAGCATAGTTTCATCAGTTGTAACAAGAGTACCACTGTGGTACAGGATTTTGTGGGAGTTTGTGTGTGGGAGGGGTTAGGCAGTATATGGGAAAACACTATACATTCTACTCAGCTTTAATATAAATGTAAAACTGCTACTGGAAAACTTATTTAGTAATTTTTAAATGTACAAAATATTACTGAGACAAAGAAGGTATAAATATATAGTGAGATGCCATGTTTACATATCAGAAAATTCATTGTTGATGTCACTTCACACAGATTGTTCTATATACTTAGTGCACTCTTAAAATCTTGGCATCCTTTTCAGTAGAAAGTAACAAACGGATCCAAAACTTGTGTGAAGTGTTTCCTTGGTGCTTCAGTGGTAAAGAATCTGCCTGCCAATGCAAGAGACAATGGGTTCAATCACTTGTCCAGGAAGATCACACATGCCACAGAGCAAACTAAGCCCATACATACACCATAAATATTGAGCCTGTGCTCTGGAAGCCGCAACTACTATGCCCATGTGCTACAGCTTGCGAAGCCCTCATACCGTAGAGCCTGTGCTCCACAGCAATGAGACACCCATGCACCACAACTAGAGAAAAGCCTGTACAGCACTGAAGACCCAGCACAACCAAAAATAAACTAACAACAACAAAAAAAACTTGTGTGAAATGCAAAAGACCTAGAAGATGAAAACAGTGTTATAAAAGAATAACGCTGGAAGACATATACTACCTGAGTTTGACTTACTGTGAAGCTATAAGAATTAAGAGAATGGTTTTGGCATGAGGAAAGAAATATAAATCAATGGACAAATTAGATTATACAGAGAGTCCATTGGTTTTCAATGAAGGTGCCAAAATAATTTAATAGGGAAGAGGTAGTCTTTTCAACAAATGTTGCTGAAGTAACCAGAGGGGGAAAATGAACCTCTTAGAACATATACAAAAATAACTTGAAATGAATCATAGACCAAATAGCAAAGCTAAGAATTAAAAGATCTATAAGAAAATGGCACAACGTTGTGTACCAGTCACGTGAAATTCATGTAGCAAATTAAATTGGCTTACTAAAATTTGTGTTAAGATTTTTTTAACAAATTCTTATTTTAAATGTCAGATTCAAAAAAAGTGCAGTCAGGGTAAAATGGAGCCGAAGACAGTCTTCTGACTCAGAATATTCTGTAACCATAATCAGCATCATTTATCATCCTTTCCTCAGTATATGTGTGGTAAATGTTGCTACTATAGTGATACAGTGTAAAGTAGTGGCAGAATTAATTTTTAAGTATATTTTTTATACTTCATCTGTAAAAAAGAGTTTGTTTCTTTTATACATTGTATCATTTTCATGAAGGCAGATATGTGTGCTACAGTGACATTTGTATATTTTGTGTACATACAGATATTATATACTTATAGATTATACATTTGGCTTCATTGTAAATGAATCTCTATTAAATTTTAAGGATCTCTACTGAATTCATTGTGTATCGTGAACTTTTGATGATATAATTGGTTATACCCAGGGTTTCTTGGGTACTTGGTTAATTGTCATTCTAACTCCCCTCACCAGTTGTTAGATTAAAATATACCAGTTATGAAGTGGTAAAATAGAATAATTATAACCATTGATTTCATGTCTCAGTAATACATGTTTGTTTCATTTTAGTAATGATGATGTCCTGTTGATTTCTGTGAAGGGTCCTAATTTGACAACTCCAGTTACATCAAATCCAATAGGTATGTTAAGTTCATTGAAATATGATCT
This sequence comes from Madoqua kirkii, assembly GCA_006408675.1. Classification (NCBI taxonomy): domain Eukaryota; kingdom Metazoa; phylum Chordata; class Mammalia; order Artiodactyla; family Bovidae; genus Madoqua; species Madoqua kirkii. The sequence continues at coordinate 10,893 of SJYC01071630.1, forward strand.
GTCAAATCAGAAAGCCTCAAATCAGTATTTGTTTAAAACAAAATTGAAAATTCTGCTGTTAAAAAATGTTTAATTTATATCTGTGATTAACCTGAATAAATCAGTTGATTGTTTAATAAAGTTGAGGTTCTTTTTAACCTTGTGTTAATCAGTTTATGGCCTTTTCTTTCTTTACTTGTTGTTTCTTTGTTTACTTGTGTTGAATGGCTTTATAAATTATAAAACTACTTACCTTTCATATCTCTTATTTGTACTTGTTTGCTCTGGTCTTGATGGTGGTAGTGATGTACTTAGGATTTAAAATTTGGCTTATCTGGGACTTCCCTGGTGGTTCAGTGGTCAAGACTGGTCTCCCGATGCAGAGGGAACAGGTTTGATCTCTGGCTGGGAAACTAAGATCCCACATGCTGCACAGCACAGCAAAAAAAAACAAAAAATAAAGTTTGGCTAATTTTTAGTATCTTTGATTTTTTTTAAGTTTAAAAAAATAACACCTATGTTATTCTTTAGAGTTTCTCATTATACTTAGGTAAAAATCTTTAGATTCCCAATAGATTGCCAGTCAATTTCCTTTCCCTTAAAACAGCTATCTTGTTGGCTCATAATTTCTTCTTCAAAATTCCCCATTTCATTTTCATTTTTAGTATATATTAGAGAATTGAATTTGCATCTTATTTTCAGAAAACTTTATCTCCACTCACATAACTACTTAATTGCCCTTAGGATTTGGGCTGTTACGATTGTAAATCAGATAGTTAAGGGATATTATGCATTTATCTGATTGCTTTACTGGTTGTATGAAGAATCCTCTTCAGCCATTGCAGGTAGTCTAATCTAAAGATAAATTTAAAAATGTGTACATTTCCAAGTTTATTTCCTCAAATGCTACAGTAGTTTACAGATACCCAAAAAAGAGTTACTAATACAGTTGTAAAGGTACCAAAACTATTTGAACCAAATTAGCATCCCCATTATTATTGTTTCAGCATTTGTATCTTACAAGGTTCATAAATCTTTAATAGTAAAATTGTCAAATGTTCATATTTTAATAATTTTCTTTCAGCTGCTGGAAAAATTACATCAAGAAATTATAACAATTCAGCTAATGCTGAAAACAGAGCTATGGTAGGTAGTAAACACTGTCTCTGAATATTATTTATTTGAATATGTTAGTTCTAGGAGCTTTAGTGTTGCCACATGTTGGATGACGTATCTATGTCATTCATTCTTTGGGAGAGTCATTCTCTGAGAAATTAATATCTGATTAGTTAGTATGACCAGGTTCCAGTCCAGTTTAAACATTAAAAAGCAAATAGCTAATGATAAACATGTTTCACAACTGTATTTATTACCAGATTAATTCATTTAGACTCTCCTTAGTCATCCTCACAGAAACTGGATAGTATTTTACGAGCTTCTCTTTGATAACAGAGTTGAACTAAACCATAAAACTTAGAGAATGTTCAATCTCTAGCTTATAAATGGTAATTTGAAATAACATGTTTTATTTTTAAAAAACATTTTCTGTTGAGGCAAAATCTTTTTTTTAACAACTTTCCAGGCTATAGAGAAGAAGAAACAGGATTCTGTGATTGATCTGACGATAGAAGTCCTGCCAAACTGCAACACAGGTAAAGGATTTTTCTTTTTCAATAAAGTGAGAAAGAGTAACAATTCAAAATGCATTTGACCCATTTATGAAGTTTTTTTGTGTGTTAGTGTACATTAATTTTATCATGTGTAGATTTATGGAGCTGCCACTACAATCAAATTACACAGCTGTTACATCACTCCAAGTTTCCCTTACACTACCCGTAAGGATTTTTTTAAGGTTTTCCCCCAGTCCCTAAACCCTGGCAACTGCTAATCTGTTCCTCACTATTATTATGTGAATGTTTTATAAATGTGATATAATATGTATCCTTCTTTCACTCAGCATAATTTCCCCCAAGGGTCATTTAAGTTGTTGAGCAAGTATTCCTTTTTATTGCTGAACAGTATTCCATGGTGTGAATGTGCAGTAATTTATCCATTCACTTATCTGGCTTGCCTGGGGCTATTGGAAATCTCTGTTTTACCTGTGAGACACACCTGTTTTCCTTAAACAATAGTGTCTGTGAGGGGATGCTAGGGCATAACATGAAAATGTGACAGCAGTGCCCTCTTTCTCAGATTTAAAGAAAAAGAAGTAAAGTACAGTGTGCTAGGGCTGCTAATAAATTACAAGGTTTCATTTCTTAATTGCACTTGTGTGTCTATGGTACTGTTTTGATGAAATATTTAAATTCCGCTTATTAAGATTGGTAAATTATGTAATACCTAAAAACAGATTACTATAGGAACTATACAGTCCAGTTCATTCTACCATCACAACTGTGTATCCAGACAAAGGTTGGAACCATTGAAATCTTCAGGAACTTCATGATAGAATCAAAAAACCCTTCAGTTTCCAATTTTAAAAAGATTAAAATGAATTAGTCCACAAGCCAGGCTTCAGTAATACGGGAACTGTGAACTCCCTGGTGTTCAGGCTGGTTTTAGAAAAGGCAGAGGAACCAGAGATCAAATTGCCAACATCCGCTGGATCATGGAAAAAGCAAGAAAGTTCCAGAAAAACATCTATTTCTGCTTTCTTGACTATGCCAAAGCCTTTGACTGTGTGGATCACAATAAACTGTGGAAAATTCTGAAAGAGATGGGAATGCCAGGCCACCTAACCTGCCTCTTGAGAAATCTGTATGCAGGTCAGGAAGCAACAGTTAGAACTGGACATGGAACAACAGACTGATTCCAAATAGGAAAAGGAGTACCTCAGAGCTGTATATTGTCACCCTGCTTATTTAACTTATATGCAGAGTACATCATGAGAAACGCTGGACTGGGAGAAACACAAACTGGCATCAAGATTGCCGGGAGAAATATCAATAACCTCAGATATGCAGATGACACTACCCTTATGGCAGAAAGTGAAGAGGAGCTAAAAAGCCTCTTGATAAAAGTGAAAGAGGAGAGCGAAAAAGTTGACTTAAAGCTCAACATTCAGAAAACAAAGATCATGGCATCCGGTCCCATCACTTCATGGGAAATAGATGGGGAAACAGTGGAAATAGATGGGGAAACCGTGGAAACAGTGTCAGACTTTATTTTGGCGGGCTCCAAAATCACTGCAGATCGTGACTGCAGCCATGAAATTAGAAGACGCTTACTCCTTAGAAGAAAAGTTATGACCAACCTAGATAGCATGTTCAAAAGCAGAGGCATTACTTTGCCGACTAAGATCCGTCTAGTCAAGGCTATGGTTTTTCCTATGGTCATGTATGGATGTGAGAGTTGGACTGTGAAGAAGGCAGAGCGCTGAAGAATTGATGCTTTTGAAGTGTGGTGTTGGAGAAGACTCTTGAGAGTCCCTTGGACTGCAAGGAGATCCAGCCAGTCCTTTCTGAAGGAGATCAACCCTGGGATTTCTTTGGAAGGAATGATGCTAAAACTGAAACTCCAGTCATTTGGCCACCTCATGCAAAGAGTTGACTCATTGGAAAAGACTCTGATGCTTGGAGGGATTGGGGGCAGGAGGAGAAGGGGACAACTGAGGATGAGATGGCTGAATGGCATCACGGACTCGATGGACGTGAGTCTGAGTGAACTCTGGGATATGGTGATGGACAGGGAGGCCTGGCGTGCTGCGACTCATGGGGTTGCAAAGAGTCGAACACGACTGAGTGACTGGACTAAACTGAACTGAACTGAATGAATCTGGTTATATTTTTGTCTTTAGAGTAAAATCCAAATTCCTTAACAAGATATACAAAATTCTTTTATTAAATATCTTTAAATGTTTTTTAAAATTTTTACATGGTAGATCATTTCTTTATAATGCTGTGTTGGTTTCTGCCATACAGCAGCATAAATCAGCCATAAGTATACATATGTCCCCTCCCTCTTGAAAGTTCCTTTCACCCTATACAGAACTTTTAATGACTTAGACCTTGAAAACTTTTTCAGTTTTATCTTTTACAAATTGCTTCCCTCTGCCTTAATAGCATCTCAGTAAGTAGTGCTGCTCCTCTCCTGCCATCACTACATTTGCTGTTCTCTCTGCCAGGAATGCTCTCCCCTCTGTGCCTCCCCAGGCTTGTCTGATGACCCCACTTGTCATACTTAGGCACTTGTGCTGAACTATTCCTTCCAGGCAGAAATTGGCAGTCTTGGCTCTCCTTACCCTTGGTATTTTGTGCATGCCTATATTATACCTTTATTTTTCTGTTCTATAATTGTTTCTGCACATACCTATCTTCCTAAAAAGACTTAACGTTCTTTGCAGCAACTTTAATGTTTTTATTAATCTATATATTTTCATCTTTTTAGCACAGTGCTTTGCACACAATTTCCCTAAAAAAGGCAGATTTTGCATTAAATAGTTTTAAAAGAAATGTAAGTTTATATACTGTGAACAGGATTGTAAATTAATTTTTCTGGAAGACATTTTGTTACATCAAAACATTACAAAAAAGTACAGGACTGCAGTCTCTGAGAGAAGGAAATGAATGAGATGATGAGCCCTATGAGTTGCCCCAGCTTTCTTCCTGGTTTGCCATCCTCTGATAGAAATCCCAAGCAGAGAGAGGCTGTCTTGCTCAAGCAGAGGCAGAGATTGACATTCAGAGAGGCTGAGGCAGCTGGAATGAGGTGAAGAATACTATCAGATGAGGAAACCACTCAGAGAAAGAGTTCCAAGAGGTTAGCATAAGAGTCCTCTTGAGTCTTTGCCGAAATATCAAGTCATACATGCATGAGTGAAATTGCATGAAACTGGGCAAAGAGCGACCAACAAGCCCTACACTAAACATTTTCCAGAGCTCAAGCAGCAGTGGGAAATGTTTCAGATCTGACACACCATAATGGCAGATTCTCACTGAATATATGGGTCTAAACTTGTCTTAGAGCAAAGGCAACTCTAGCTTTGCCCTAATAAAACTGAAATAAGTGGCTAATCATACAGAGCCTACTTCTTTTCAAAGACAATAGAGTTCAACACACAACCATGTAAAATTAATAATATTCATCATCAAATTTTAAAGTCACTTGAGATATGGGGAAGAAAAATGGAATCCAAAACCAGGAGAAAATTAGTCAAAAGAAAGACTTTTGACAGATGACAGAATTAACAGACTAAGGCCTTAAAAGAACTGATAGTAATATACTCAAAAGTTTTAAAGGAAAACATGAATAAATAAGAGAAATAAAAGATAGAAAATGAAATAGAGTAAAAAGAAACTCCTGAAATTCCGATGGATGAAATAAACAGCATACTAAGCAACCACATTGTTGGACTGGATAACAAAACAAGACCCAACTATGATAGCTACATGATGTGCATTAAATATAAATATATGGATAGGTTAAAATTAAAAGGATGTAAGAAAGTAAGCCATGCAGACACTAATCATAAGAAAGTTAGAGTGGCTATATTATCATCAGACAGACTTGAGAACAAGGAACATTACCAGGGGGAAAAAAGGCCGTTTCATACAGTGCAACAGTCATTTCATCAGAAAGGCACACTAAACCTATGTTTATGGGACTTCGTTGGTGGTCCAGTGGTTAAGAATCTGCCTTCCAGTGCCAGGAGTGTGGGTTCAGTCCCAGGTAGGGGAACTAAAATCCCACATGCCATGGAGCAACTAAGCCCATGTGCCACAGTTACTGAGCCTGTGCGCCACAGTTACTGAGCCTGTGCACCACAGCTACTGAGCCTGCATGCTCTCGAGCCCTGCACTACAACAGGAAAAGTCCATGCACACCACAACTAGAGTAAGTCCTCACGCTGCAACCAGGACACAAGCCAGTTGTTTTGGCTGACCCAGTGCACCCAAAAAACAAACAGATCTACACTTAATGCACATTATGGTAGAACTTCAAGATTCCTAATATAAAAACTGATTGGACTGAAATTATAAATAGAAAAATAATTATAATTTGAGGTTCCAACTCTCCATTCTCAGTAGTTGATATAATATATAGTCAGTAAAGTTATAGAACCCTGAGCAACACTATCAACTTAATAATCTACTTGATATTTATAGAACACTCAAACGCAGTCACAGAGGAATATGAGTTCTTTTTATAGGTGCATATGAAACATAGCACAAAACTGGTTCTGGACCATAAAACTAATCTCAGTATATTTAAAAGGATAGAGAACATATTCTGTGATTACAGATACAATACAACAAGTAATCAGTAACAGAAAGCTATTTGGGTAATACCTAGACATTTGGAAACTAAAGATTACATTTCTCAATAACCCATGAGTCAAAGAAATCAAAAGGGAAGTTTAAAAATATTTTGAATTGAGTGAAAAAGCAGCATATCAAAATCTGAAGGAATGCAACTAAAGCAGTGCTTAGAGGAAATTACTAGCATTAAATATTTACATTAGGAAAGATAGAAAGTAAAATGAAAGTCTTACATGAATAACCTAAGATTCTGCCTTAAGACATTGCTTTGCCAACAAAGGTCAGTCTAGTCAAAGCTATGGTTTTTCCAGTAGTCATGTATGGATATGAGAGTTGGACCATAAAGAAGGCTAACTGCTGAAGAATTGATGTTTTTGAGCTGTGGTGTTGGAGAACACTCTTGAGAGTCCCATGGACTGCAAGAAAATCAAGCCAGTCAATCATAAAGGAAATCAACCCTGAATATTCATTGGAAGGACTTATGCTGAAACTGAAGCTCTAATACTTTGGCCACCTAATGTAAACAGCTGACTCATTAGAAAGGACCCTGATGCTGGAAAAGATTGAAGGCAGAAGGAGAAGGAGATGACAGAGTATGAGATGGGTGGATGGTATCACTGATTCAATGGACATGAGTTTGAGCAAGTTCCTGGAGATGGTGATGGACAAGGAAGCCTGGCATGCTATAGTCCATGATGTTGCAAAAAGTTGAACACAACTGAGCAACTGAACAACAGCAACTGCCTTAAGATGTTAATACAAAAAGAACAAATTAAACCCAAAGCAAGTAGGTGACCCATCACTAGAGAAGATATGGGGATGGCAAATAAACAGAAGAAGTTCATTCTCAACATTGTTCATCACTAGAGAAGTTAATACCATAATGAGATACTACAACACAGCCACTAAAATGGCTGAAATGAAAACAACTGAAAATATACAAAGTGTTAATAAAGATGTGGAACAACCTGGAATTCTCTTGTTTTGCTGGTAGGAATGTAAAATGGTAAAACAACTTTGGAAGTGGTTTTGCAGTTTCTAAAACATTAGCAATTGACACTATTATTCCACCTTTAGGTATTTATCAAGAGAGATGAAAAGCTACATCTACACAAAATGTGCATGCTCAGTTATTCAGACTCTGCAACCCTATGGACGGTAGCCCATCAGGCTCCTCTGTCCATGGGATTTTTCACACAAGAATACTGGAGTAGGTTGCCATTTGCTTGTGCAGGGGATCTTCAACCCAGGGATCAAACCTGCATCTCACCTGTCTCCTCTACTGCAGGTGGATTCTTTACCATTGAGGCACTAAGGAAACCCATCTACACAAAGACTTTACACAAATGTTCATAGCAACTTTGTTCATAGTAGTCCCAAACTAGAAACAACCCAGATGTCCACGAATAGATAAGTAGGTGGTGACATAACTGTCTATAGAGCTAAATAGTACTCAACAATAAAAATGAATAAAATATATTGTTATATACAACAACACTGATGAATCTCAGAAACAAAATGTTGAGCAAAAACCATGTTAATTCGGTTTATGTCAAATTCTAGAAAAAGCAATCTAATTGTTAGTGACAATAGATCTGTGGTTTCAGACCAGGAGCTGACTGTGGCTCAGATCAGGAACTCCTTATTATCAAATTCAGACTTAAATTGAAGAAAGTATGGAAAACCACTAGACCATTCAGGTTATCACCTAAATCAAATCCCTTATGAATATACAGTGGAAGTGAGAAATAGATTTAAGGGCCTAGATCTGATAGATAGAGTGCCTGATGAACTATGGAATGAGGTGCGTGACATTGTAAAAGAGACAGGGATCAAGACCATCCCCATGGAAAAGAAATGCAAAAAAGCAAAATGGCTCTCTGGAGAGGCCTTACAAATAGCTGTGAAAAGAGGAGAAGTGAAAAGCAAAGGAGAAAAGGAAAGATATAAGCATCTGAATGTAGAGTTTAAAAGAATAGCGAGAAGAGATTAAAAAAAGCTTTTTTCAGCGAACAATGCCAAGAAATAGAGGAAAACAGAATGGGAAAGACTAGAGATCTCTTCAAGAAAATTAGAGATACCAAGGGAACATTTCATGCAAAGATGGGCTCGATAAAGGACAGAAATGGTATGGACCAGTATATTCAAAAGCAGAGACATTACTTTGCCAACTAAGGTCCGTCTAGTCAAGGCTATGGTGTTTCCTGTGGTCATGTATGGATGTGAGAGCTGGACTGTGAAGAAGGCTGAGCGCCGAAGAATTGATGCTTTTGAACTGTGATGTTGGAGAAGACTCTTGAGAGTCCGTTGGACTGCAAGGAGATTCAACCAGTCCATTCTGAAGGAGATCAACCCTGGGATTTCTTTGGAAGGAATGATGCTGAAGCTGAAACTCCAGTAGTTTGGCCACCTCATGCAAAGTGTTGACTCATTGGAAAAGACTCTGATGCTGGGAGCGATTGGAGGCAGGAGGAGAAGGGGACGACAGAGGATGAGATGGCTAGATGGCATCACGGACTCGATGGACGTGAGTCTGAGTGAACTTCCAGAGATGGTGATGAACTGGGAGGCCTGGTGTGCTGCGATTCATGGGGTCGCAAAGAGTCGGACACGACTGAGAGACTAAACTGAACTGAAAGCTTGTACTGCCCACTGCATGACAGGACAGTAAATTGAGAGATAAGTTGTTAGGGCAAAGAGTGGCAACTTCCTTCAGAAAGCCAGGAAACTTAAGAAGATGGTTGACTAGTGTCCCAAAGAACCATCTTCTCTGAGTTAGAATTCAGGCTTCTTTTATACTAAAAGGGGAGGGAATGTGCTTGGTTGCTATAGACTTCACGGTGTCAGAATCCTTTGTTCTTGGCAGCTGTTTGTTCACATAGGTCCTTTCACAGTGTTCCTCTAAACCTCCAGCAAGACAAATGTTATTCTGTTCTGCAACTTTTTAATCTCTATGTAAATGGGAAAGTGTTATATAATTTTAAAGGTCAGCCCTTGAGAATGAGCTCTCCTGTATATTTCAGGCCATCAACAACATTTTTAACAAAGGTTCAAGTAAAAGAAATAGATCCAATATGGAGTCAGATTCATTTGTATTATCAAACGGGACACTATTTGGTGTAATATAGACATTGTATCTTGAATTTTGTGAGGGTTTCACAATAGTACATTTGTCAAAACTCAAAAAGAGTTGCACATTTTAAATGGGTACATTATACTGTATGTTAATTGTATCTGAATAGTTCACTTTTATCGGCTTCCCTGGTAGCTCAGATTGTAAAGACTCTGCCTTCAGTGCAGAAGACCCAGGTTTGATCCTTGGGTCAGGAAAGATCCCCTGGAGAAGGGAATGGCTACCCACTTCAGTATCCTTTTCTGGAGAATTCCATGTACAGAGGAGCCTGGTGGGCTTATTTTCATGGAGTCACAAAGAGTCAGACACGACTGAGCAACTTCCACTTTCACTTTTACATGCAAACTTTAAAAATCATGTCTATAATATAAATATTTACAAGTGAATACATGTACACATACATGCAGCAAAGGATCTGGAAGGTCAAACCTCAAAGGATTAAGTTGAAACTAGAAGCCACGATTCTCCCTAGCAATTTAATGAGAAAACATTAAAATAATGGGGTGCTTGCTGCTGTTGTTTTGAGAATACAAAGTTCTAAATTAACCATTGCACGTTTTTATATAGATAAGGATAAAAGCTGCAGAGTATTCACAAGACATTAACATTGATGATGCAGAGGATCTAAACATTAACTGATTTGGGATAAAAGTCCTGCTTTGTTTCTAACCTGTTGAAATTTACTAAGGGCTTTTTGACTTAACTACCTTGAAAGAAGGAATGTTAGTTATGGAAAGCTATTATCTGTTGGAATTTTTTTTTGTATGAAACTGTTCACTTAAAAATATAAAGAAGGTTATTTGTATCGGCTCTTGTGCGTTGATTAACCTGCAGATTGTGATGTCACAAATCTAGTTCTAATTAACAAACCCATTAAAAAGCCTGTGCAGATTATTTTAGGATTAAAAGCATAAAATTATTACCTCTTCTAGAAAGATTTTTTTAATACCAGTAAATAATGTGACTAATAAGCTATCTTTGAAACACTGTGTAGAATCTTAACTATCCTTGTCAGTTAAAAGGAAAACACAAATGAAAGAAATTTTATTTGAGGAGATTCATAAAATACATTAAACAGTTATTAATATATCACAGCACACACAATGAATCTAAAATGGTTTTTGCTGCTTATTTATGTCCAAATTCCTGAAATTTCTAGCTATTGGGACCTGCTTTCCAACATGAAGCCCTTTTTCTTACTATCCTCTTAATATTCTCCCCAGTTGTCCTCGGACTATTCTTGTACGTACTAAACTTTCTTTCTCTCCCTCACATCCACATTTTCTCTATTTTTCTCCTTTTCTTTCTTCTAACAATCTCTCTTCCTTCCATTCCCTGTTCTGTCTCTTCTTCCTCCCCTTCCCTTTCAACAGCACACAGTTTGTCTTAGTCTCCCCCGGGCTACCATGGATCTCAGCAGTAGATATACTTGCAGCCCAGGTCTGTGTGAGTTCTAGTCTGAATTTGCAGATCTTGTTTGTATCGCACCTCATACAGGATTGTGAACCGTTCTGTGTTTATAGAAAACCGTGTTGACCTAACGGCAGCATCTGCCCCCTAAGACTGCTGAGCAGGAATCCCTCGTCTATGAGTAATGTTTCCTAGTTCTCAGCTGCACCACGATGTACGTGTTTACCTTAAAAAGGGACTTTTTGTCATATAAAAGAAAAATCATCTATATTTGATACCTTTGGGTCTTGAACTTTTAGCAAAAGTTATTTATTTCACAATTTTATAATTTTATAAATTATAATTTTATAATCTTATTTCACAGTTTTATAATTTCAATTTACATTTACTTATTACACAAGATGTAAACTACTGTTGGCTTTAAAGGTTATGGGATTGATTATTGCAGATAAATTTTACTTTTAAACTTTGTGTTGTTGACAGAAAGCCCCGTATCCACTCTTGAGTCACCTATGAAAGCTGTTTCAGTCTCCAAAGAGACAACCCCAGTGTCACAAAATGCAGCCCAGGTACTGATACAAAATGTTCTGTAAGGGATATTTGTTCCAAGTTGAATGAAAGCACCCATTTCACTAGTGAAGAAACATTGGGTCACGTTTCAGCTTCGAAAGCACTTTAGTATGCTTTTTAAATGTGCTGTTATGAATCTACTTATTTACTCAATTAAAATAATGTAATTGAATTTTCCAGAAGCTACAGAATTTAAACAAGTCCATTTTTTAATCCAACAAATTGGAGAAGATTTTTAAGATTAGTAGCCACTACTACTTAATGAGGGTAGAGGGAGATGGGTGTTCTCCTACACTTGTACTTTCCATGTAAATTGGCACAGTGTTTGGGAACACAGTTTGGCAATGAGAGGGACTATTTCTCCAGAAGGTCTGGGACCTAACCCATTCTAGATTAGTGATATTCCAAAGTGTACAGATCTTAACTCCAAAAGAAGCTAATGTTTGAAAAAACTGGAACGAGCCTCACATATCCTTGAAGCACCCTTTTCTCTTAGGGTTTTGATAAATGGATTGAGGAATGGGAAACATTTAGAACTGTGGTTGACCACTTTAAAAGCAATCAGAACCCACCCACCCGCTTGCTAAACTTGGTATGAACGTGTTTCAGGTTCCAGAGTCCTTTGAGCACCTGCCACCTCTCCCGGAGCCGCCGCTACCACTGCCAGAGCTGGCAGACAAAGTCCGCGACACGCTTCCTCCGCAGAAGCCTGAGCTCAAAGTAAAACGAGTGTTGCGGCCCAAGGGCATCGCCCTGACGTGGAACATCACCAAAATCAACCCCAAGTGTGCCCCCGTGGAGAGCTACCACCTTTTCCTGTGCCATGAGAACCCTAGTAATAAGCTATTCTGGAAGAAAATTGGAGAAATTAAAGCTTTACCACTCCCAATGGCCTGTACTTTATCTCAGTTTTTAGCTTCCAGCAAGTATTATTTTACTGTCCAATCGAAAGACATTTTTGGGCGATATGGACCATTTTGTGATATAAAATCCATTCCTGGGTTTTCTGAAAATCTTACCTAAAAAATGTATTTGCTAATTGCACATTTTGCATTTTCAGATTTGAATTATTTGTTTACAATGTTTCTATAACACTATTCATTGTCTTAAACGGCCAGTTCAGATTGTGAACCCTTCATACAGGGACAGTCATTTTTCCCATGTTGTAAGTGGCCTCTTGTTTAATGAATTCTGATTTACGTTCAGGAAGTACTTCAATAGATATCATGGACCCATGCCACTCAGCCATGGGTACAATAACTTTGGTACTGTGGAACTGTTGCTTCTATGAGAAGCCCTAGGGTGCAAGCAGCCCCCATTTTCTCTGTTGACAGTCCACTTTTGGTGACTTTTTTGTGTTCCCATACAGGTACAGGGAAATTCAGATGTTTACTGAGGCCAGATCATCCCCCAGGGTGCATCTCCACCAAGGTTGTATGAGAATAGATGTTTTCCCATTCTTTTCATACTCGAAGGGCTATGAATTTGTATGCCCCCAACTACCCCCCTTTTGTTTTGGGCCATGTCAATCATTTGGGGAAACAGTTTAGAGGTTTCCCTAAATCAGTTTGTATACTTAACATGTGTAATAAAGCTAGTTAAACATTGTGTGCTGTGTACACAAAAAATACAAAGCTCTTGTAAAATAAAAAATCCAACCCGCTGTTTGAATTGAGGAAAATGAAATTGCGTGCCTTAAATTTAAGGCTGTAATTTGCCGAACCCCTTTGTTCATTTCCTGGCTGCCGTCATTACTCAGAGAAAGAATATAACACAGAGGGCTCCCATAGATGTATCCTGCTTATCTCTGTCTTAGGGATCACTGATGTGATGCTGCGGCTCCTACAGATAGCCCAAGAAATGCAACAGGTGAGCACAGTGGACAAATGTCATTCAGGACCCAAGGGGAAAAACTGAATGAGTAACACTAGGACGTTAAGAAAACAGGAAAATAGCTGTTAGTGGGAAACTGTTCCCACAAAGAGGAATTCTTGGCTGGTACACAGTGAAAGTTCAGATGTCAGAGGCTCTGAGATTTAAAAAGCTGACCAGGGAATGGCTTCCCTTGGCATTTTGTGAATGCTGTCACCTCTTCAGTCATAAATAAAGGTGGTGTTTTTCAGTCTCCTGCATCTTTAACTTTTCAAACAGTATGACTGGAAGAGCCAGATTCTGAACTGAATCTGAAGAGAGGAGCGCCCCTTGTGAGGTCCTGTTTCCGGCCCAGAGCGATGGAGGGCATGCTGCAGCAGAGGACAAGGGCTTCACCCAGGGGACGACGGCACCTTTGGGTTGGCAGCAGTTGGAGTTTGACTTCACCAAGTGAAGCCTGGCGCCTTGACCCCATAGCAGGACTTCGGTATGCATCAGCAGGGTGAAACGGCACCCCGACCAGCAGATCTTCTGGCCCGCTAATAGGTAAACACGCCTTCAGGAAGAGAACTTTTCACAATAACAGGAAGAGGAGGCATGCAGATGGCGAGCATCCTCAAACTGCTACCTCAGAAAGCATTAGTGTTTGTTGCGTTTTTTTGGGTCAAGGGCAAGATTCTCAACTGTTAGCCAGCAGGGACACAGAACAGAACCGGCCTGGGGACAAGACCAGGACGTGTACAGTTAACATAGTACAAAGTAAACACCCCACCCCCACCCAGGAAAAGTCTCATGTTCTTTTGGTTGGGAAATCTTTATGCCTCTTAAGCAAGCAACAGAACCAAACACTGATTGACAGGCTAAAATTAACTGTATTGAGAAAAGGCTGTGGGTAGTGCATGGAATTCCAGGGAGCTGAAAGACTCTGGCTTGGAAGACAGGAAAGGGGAAAAGATAACTTTGCAACAAATTCCCGTGAGGTTTCAGACTTGAGATGGTTTATGCAATTTATATTCTACCACATAATAATATGTTGACTTTTAAAAATGCACAACTGTGGTACGTCGACTGCAAAAAAATGCACAGTGTGAGAGTTGCGAGTTTTATTTGGGGTAAAATGAGGATTGCAGCACAGGAGACAGCATCTCAGATAGCTCTGAGAAACTGCCCCCAGAGAGGCAGGGGGTGTGACTTGGGTGAAGGAGGAATACATGCAATCAAGCACTTATATTTCCAAAAGGTTTCTATAGACTTAGGAAGATTTTGCTAGTCATGAAGAGCAGTCGCCATTGAAGATTTTAGTGGTTTTCTAGATACGAGAAGATACAAGAATTGGGCTCATAAAATCAACTGCTGAAAATACCTATGCGAAGACGTGTTCTGCTAGTACTCCAACCCCTCAAAGCACAGAGGGACTCATTTCTCATCTCCACCCTGAACTCCTCTCAGGGGGATTGAAGGTCAGCAGCTGCAGCAGCACATGATTTAATCCTTGTAGGTGACAAGTGCCAATTTGTAGTTGACACTGAAGATGTCTTCTGCCCATTTTAAAGATGTGGAAACAGCCCCTGGGAGCTACGTCGGCTTGCCCAAGGCATAGAGACCCAGCCCATTTACACGGGATGCTCTGGTCCTGGGTTCCGCTTATACACACAGGTTGTGCTGCCCAGAGGGGACAACGGGCGAAACTGGAAACCTTCCACACTGTCCTTGCTGCCTTGTGGCCCAGAGTCAAAACCCCAGACAGACATCTCATCCGGCATTTGCGATCCATGAGAGGTGCACTCTGCTGCTCTTAATAGGGTAGCTGTGCTGGCTTTGGGTCCCGTCTGCATCTCTAGGCTGGAGCTGCCTGCCCAGGATACCCTTCCCTGGCTGGCTCAGGTTTAGTGTCACGAACACTGCACGAGACTCAGAGCAGAAGCACAGCATCAGTTCCCTGTTGTATGTTCTGAAGATGGATGCAGGGCATCAGAGCATGGCGGCTCCCAGGCTCTGCTGGCTACAGGCCCTCAGCTCCCGCCAGCGCCTGTCCAAGTGCAGGGCACTTCCGTGTCCTGCCCTGGCCCCTTCTCACTGGGTGTATTTCCTGTGGCTTCAAGGCTGGAGGTGGTGACACAGAGACATGCTTCCAGTTTGTACTTGCTCTTGTCCACATCCTTCCTTCCTTCCTGTCAACCACCTGGCTGACCTCTGGTGACTCCAGACTCGAGTAGACTTGGAGGGAACAGCTTGCATACACTTCTCCATGAGCTCTCCCACAGCGGGGCCAGGTCTAGCCCCTGTAATCAGTTCCCAGTTCTATAGCTTCGAAGGCCCCCTCACTGAGACCATGAGGCCCACACATAGCGGAGGTGCATTCTCACCCCGGGAGCTGAGTAGGGCAGTAGCTTGTCCAACTGTCCTAGAAATGGAGTGTCTTATATGTCGTTCTCGTGGAATTAGGAATTCACAGAAAGACCCTTGAGTTTGAAAGCCAATTCCAGCCTTCTTCACTGTGAGGTTAGCATCTGAGCCTCCTGTTTCTCAGTGCGTTGACTCCTTCCTCTCTCTCTTTCTTCCTCTTTCATTATTTGGCTGGGGCTCTGCTGCCTGAGCTTAAGAACTGTGAGAGGTTCCAGGTCATTGTAAGGAGTTAACAATGTAACATAGAATACCTTGGACAAAGCAAGTCCTTTATTAGCAAATAGTCAAAAACATTTAAGTCTATGCTGCTACTGCTACTGCTGCTAAGTCGCTTCAGTCGTGTCCAACTCTGTGCGACTCCATAGTGGCAGCCCACCAGGCTCCCTCGTCCCTGAGATTCTCCAGGCACGAACACTGGAGTGGGTTGCCATTTCCTTCTCCAATGCATGAAAGAGAAAAGTGAAAGTGAAGTCGCTCAGTCATGCCTGACTCTCAGCAACCCCATGGACTGCAGCCTACCAGGCTCCTCTGTCCATGGATTTTCCAGGCAAGAGTACTGGAGTGGGGTGCCATTGCCTAAATCTATGCTAGGGGGTGGGGAAATTAGAAATACCTTGTTTCTGAGGTAACCACTAATTTACTGGGGCACAAGGGTCAGCAGGAGATGGCATGTCACTCAGAGGTGGCTGTGGACATAGGAAAAAATCCTTTTAAAGATTTTTAAATTATTTTAAAGATTTTCAAGAAGACTCTTGAGAGTCGTTGCACTGTGAGGAGATAAACCAGTCAGTCTTAACAGAAATCAACCCTAAATATTGGGAGGACTGATGCTGAAGCTGAAGCTCCAATACTTTGCCATCTGATGTAAAGAGTCAACTCACTGGAAAAGACCTTGGTGCTGGGAAAGACTGAAGGCAGGAGGAGAAGGATGACAGGACAAGATGGTTGGATGGCATCACCAAGTCAGTGGACATGAGTTTGAGCAAACTTCAGGAGATAGTGGAGGACAGGGAAGCCTGGCGTGCTGTATTCCATGGGGTTGCAGAGTCAGACACAACTGAGCGACTGAACAACAATGTGAACATGTTTCCAGATGGAGACAGGAGCGGAGACAGAGGCAGAGCCTGGAGCGAGACAGTCACGAACCAAGGAGCTGTGGGACCACCAAAAGCTGGAAGAGGGGAGGAGGGACGGGCCTCCAGGGCCTTCAGAGGGAGCATAGCCCTGCCAGCATCTTGATTTCAGATTTCCATCCTCTCAAGCTGTGAGAAAATCCATTTCTGTTGTTCCAAGCCACTGAGTTTGTGGTAATTTGTTAAGCAGCCTTAGGAAAATTAATCCAGAGGACCACAATTTGTTTAAAACAATGCCACCTGACCTTTACCCAATAATTTGTGGAGCTGGGACTTCCAAGGTGTGTTGCAGGAAGGATGACCCCTTCCAGGGCCCCAAAGGGAGCATTTGTCTAACACTCAGAAATGAATTGTCTGAGTAGACACACGTGTACACAAAGCAAGAGACTTTATAGGGAAGTGGTGCCCAGGTGGAGAGCAGGATGGGGAGGGAACACAGGAGGACTGCCCTGCCACGTGGCTCGAAGTCTAGGGTTTCATGGTGATGGGATTAGTTTCCAGGTTGCCTTAGGCCAATCATTCTGATGCATTCTGGTTCAGGGTCCTTCTGGTGGCACACATATCACTCAGCCAAGATGGATGCCAGTGAGATGGATTCTGGAAGGTAGCAGGACCCATGGCCTCACCTTTTGACCTTTCCTGAATTCTTCCATTGATGTTGGCTTGTTAGTTCCACATTATCAGGACCTCCTGTTGTGAAATAACTCACCCAAATGGTCACTGTGGAGGCTGGCCAAGGTGAGTGGTCTCAGTCAGTGTTTCCCATAACAGGTGCCCATAAGACACTCTCATTAGCTGCTGTTCAGTCGCTACGTCTGACTCTGTGACCCCATGAACTGCAGCACGCCAGGAGATTGCTGTTTGTTTCCAAGGCAAACCATTCAATATCATGGTAATCCAGGCCTATGTCCCAACCAGTAACACTGAGGAAGCTGAAGTTGAATGGTTCTATGAAGACCTACAAGAACTTTTAGAACTAACACCCAAAAAACATGCCCTTTTCATTTTAGGGGACTGGAATGCAAAAGTAGGAAGTCAAAAAACACCTGGAGTAACAGGCAAATTTGGCCCTGGAGCAAGGAATGAAGTAGGGCAAAGGCTAATACAATTTTGCCAAGAGAGTACACTGGTCATAGCAAACACCCTCTTCCAACAACACTAGAGAAGACTACACATGGACATCACCAGACGGTCAACAACGAAATCAGATTGGTTATATCCTTTGCAGCCAAAGATGGAGACGCTCTATATAGTCAGCAAAAACAAGACTGGGAGCTGACTGTGGCTCAGATCGTGAACTCTTTATTGCCAAATTCAGACTTAAATTGAAGAAAGTAGGGAAAACCACTAGACCATTCAGGTATCATCTAAATCAAATCCCTTATGATTATACAGTAGAAGTGAGAAATAGATTTAAGGGCCTAGATCTGATAGAGTGCCTGATGAACTATGGACAGAAGTTCGTGACATTGTACAGGAGACAGGGATCAAGACCATCCTCACGGAAAAGACATGAAAAAAAGCAAAATGGCTGTCAGAGGAGGCCTTACAAACAGCTGTGAAAAGAAGCGAAGTGAAAAGCAAAGGAGAAAAGGAAAGATATTTCTCTTTGAATGCAGAGTTCCAAAGAAAAGTGAGGAGAGATAAGAAAGCCTTCCTCAGCGATCAATGCAAAGAAATAGAGGAAGACAACAGAATGGGAAAGACTAGAGATCTCTTCAAGAAAATCAGAGATACCAAGGGAACATTTCATGCAAAGATGGGCTCGATAAAGGACAGAAATGGTATGGACCTAACAGAAGCAGAAGATATTAAGAAGAGGTGGCAAGAATACACAGAAGAACTATACAAAAAAGAGCTTCACGAGCCAGATACTCATGATAGTGTGATCACTCCCCTAGAGCCAGACATCCTGGAATGTGAAGTCAAGTGGGCCTTAGAAAGCATCACTACGAACAAAGCTAGTGGAGGTGATGGCATTCCAGTTGAGCTATTTCAAATCCTGAAAGACGATGCTGTGAAAGTCCTGCATTCAATACGTCAGCAAATTTTACTCTACTAGCTATACAAAAACAAAGGCCTCATAGAATACAGAAATATATACAAAGGTACTAACAAAATCTTAGACTCTTTGTTTTGTTAGGTAAATTACAAATCTGAAAAGCTGCTTTCAAGATTTTAAAAGCAGTTTGAATAAAATAATTAAGTCCCAGGATTCTAGGTCACACAGCATCTGATATCTAGTTGGAACAAATTTAGTTGATATGTGCATAAGTTTGTGATAATTTATCACAAAAATGACATTTAAGTTGGTGCTTTAACATGGTTTTTATTTTAATTTCACAACATTTTGAGAATAAAGTATTTTCTGAAAGTGTTTATGATGAAAGCTAACGGGAAGGAGAACAGGCTTCAAGAGAGAAGACACTTCTCTGCTGAAGGAGCGGGAGTGACTCTCCCCTGTGCCGGTGAGTCTGGGCCCCACGCTGTCTCCTCCGATCACCCTGTTCATACTCTGTCAGGTACAGAAGTGACTAAACGAGGTCCAGAGAGAACCAGGTGACGTGTTACCTGGTCAGAGAACAAAGAATCAGCCTACAAGGCAGGAAACTCAGGTCTGATCTCTGGGTCGGGAAGATGCCCTGGAGGAGGAAATGACAACCCACTCATGTATTGTCGCCTGGGGAATCCCATGGACAGAGGACTCCGGTGGGTATAGTCCATGGGTTCACAAAGGGTCGGACATGACTAACACACACAGTAGAGGCGATTGTACCTAAACTGATACAACATTGTTAATCAACTATACTCCAATATAACAAAAAAAAAAAAAGGAGGAGCCCTGCATGGAGCAGCCAAGTCAAGGACTGTGACGAACCCAGCTCAGTGTTCAAGGGTTGCGTGAGCGAGTGCCACACAGACTGGTTCTTTGCTTTGGAGACAGACTTGGATTTGAACTGAGCTCTGGAAGGTCACTGCACTTCACTAGGCTTCGGCTTCCTCAGCTGTGACATGGGGCTGCCGACCTTGGGGAGTTGCTGGAGGACTGACGAGAGACGGTGGAAGTTCGTGGCCGGTGAATAAGCACGGGAACAGCATCTAGGCAACATTGTTCCACGGGATGCCTCGTTCCAAGGGCTTGGCAGACTCAGGAAAGCCACGTCTGCTGCCTGCGTCTGCCAGCCCGCTGACATGGGCGGGATGCCGGGGTGTCTGCGAGCCCCCACCCCCCGAGGCAACTGCTGAGCCCAGGGCTGGAGGCTACCCCGAGGCAAGTGGAGTGACAGCAGAGCCAGGGCTGACCAGCTTAGGTTCCAATGTGATTTACCATTTCTCCAGAACTGTGGAAAATCAGGTACTCAACACTCAAACCACATGCAGCGAGTTTCTTCACAGACCTCCTCTCTTAGAAGAACATCTCTTGAGAACTGTCAGAAGACACTGCTTTGCTTTCACGTTTGTTACAAGCTGATGACCAACACAAAAACCACAGGAAGGGCAACGAGTGGCCGCGTCTCTCCCTGAATTGCGCACTTCTGGGCTCTACTCGCGTGTCCTGTACCGCTGCCCTTCCTGCCCACAGCTACAAACAGCACAGGGGCATGAGACTTCAGGACAGCAAGGAGGTGCGAGCAGCGGCTGCATCCTCCACTTAGAAAGTGATGCGGCTGCTGACTGTGAGTGAATGCCTGTATTTATTGAGACACAGCACAGGCGAGTCACACGCACAGTTGTTACAAGAGCAGGGACGAGAAGACCAAGTTCACACGACACTGGGCAGCATCGTGGCCTCTGGGGAAGCCACCTGCCTTCCAGCATCTGTTTTCCGTCTGTAAATGGGGGTTCTCTCTGAGTCTCTCGCGAATGAGGAGACCCTTTGGGTTTAACGTGGTAAAGGGCCACAGGCTGAAATAAGAGAGTGCGCAAAAAAAAAAAAAAAGGAGGAGCCCTGCATGGAGCAGCCAAGTCAAGGACTGTGACGAACCCAGCTCAGTGTTCAAGGGTTGCGTGAGCGAGTGCCACACAGACTGGTTCTTTGCTTTGGAGACAGACTTGGATTTGAACTGAGCTCTGGAAGGTCACTGCACTTCACTAGGCTTCGGCTTCCTCAGCTGTGACATGGGGCTGCCGACCTTGGGGAGTTGCTGGAGGACTGACGAGAGACGGTGGAAGTTCGTGGCCGGTGAATAAGCACGGGAACAGCATCTAGGCAACATTGTTCCACGGGATGCCTCGTTCCAAGGGCTTGGCAGACTCAGGAAAGCCACGTCTGCTGCCTGCGTCTGCCAGCCCGCTGACATGGGCGGGATGCCGGGGTGTCTGCGAGCCCCCACCCCCCGAGGCAACTGCTGAGCCCAGGGCTGGAGGCTACCCCGAGGCAAGTGGAGTGACAGCAGAGCCAGGGCTGACCAGCTTAGGTTCCAATGTGATTTACCATTTCTCCAGAACTGTGGAAAATCAGGTACTCAACACTCAAACCACATGCAGCGAGTTTCTTCACAGACCTCCTCTCTTAGAAGAACATCTCTTGAGAACTGTCAGAAGACACTGCTTTGCTTTCACGTTTGTTACAAGCTGATGACCAACACAAAAACCACAGGAAGGGCAACGAGTGGCCGCGTCTCTCCCTGAATTGCGCACTTCTGGGCTCTACTCGCGTGTCCTGTACCGCTGCCCTTCCTGCCCACAGCTACAAACAGCACAGGGGCATGAGACTTCAGGACAGCAAGGAGGTGCGAGCAGCGGCTGCATCCTCCACTTAGAAAGTGATGCGGCTGCTGACTGTGAGTGAATGCCTGTATTTATTGAGACACAGCACAGGCGAGTCACACGCACAGTTGTTACAAGAGCAGGGACGAGAAGACCAAGTTCACACGACACTGGGCAGCATCGTGGCCTCTGGGGAAGCCACCTGCCTTCCAGCATCTGTTTTCCGTCTGTAAATGGGGGTCTCTCTGAGTCTCTCGCGAATGAGGAGACCCTTTGGGTTTAACGTGGTAAAGGGCCACAGGCTGAAATAAGAGAGTGCGCACTGGACACCAGTTAACATTTGCACTAGAGTGCACCTAATGAAGCGCAGTGTTGGCGGGCGTCGTATCATTTCAGGACAGGGGGCCCTCTCTCTGTGGTCGGTTGGCGTCTGAGCGCCCGTGTTTGCTGGGACAGACCCTGCCTCGTGAGTCTTTGTGGGATGCTGGGCTGCCAGCCCACCACAGAGTCTAGAAATGCCAGAGTCTCACTCTCCCAGCTCACTCAGCTGCTAGGGCTCAAGTAACCCACCTGGAGACCCACACACCCAGGGACTGGAACCGACGCCAGTGACCTGGAGAAGCAGGGACGGGGTGATGCTCTCAGCGGGGGAGAGCTGGCGGTGCCTGGGTGCTGGCTGTGGCAACAGGGGAGGAATGCCTCCCCAGGCCGGTCTCAGAGGGCGCTGACTCTGGCTTCAGCCCACCCCCAGCCTCATTATTACTGATACACTCTCAGAACTACCCAATATCTTTCCCAAAGACACTTCATTTTTATAGAAATCAGAAGGCACTGGTTTCCCTCACCTGTAACCAAGAACCCTTTCTGTGACTGTTGGTGACATCTGCTTTCAGGACATAAAGAGCTGCTGGGTGCCCTTTGTTTATTTGTCTTATTTTGCTAAAACCATCTCATTATACTCATTCAAGATAATATGCAAACCACTTGGCATTAAGCCTTCCATTTAGGGGTAAATTTCATGCTCACAATAACAATGCAAGTATGAAAAAGTATCCAGAATCTGCCTGTTAATTATACACACAGCAGTTTTCACAAGAGGAGCATTTTACTGACTGATGGGCGTGACTTGGTGAAAGGCTGCCGGTTCAGCTCCCCTCCTGTGAGGACAGGGTGTTTCCGACGCCTTGCATCTGCCCCTGGGCAGGCTGAGTGCCGCCAGTCTCAGGGGAAGAATCAGGATGTCAGTCACATCCATTCCAGTGGCTCTCTCCGGTAACTAGGTGGGGACGAGACCCAGGGAGGGCTTTAATCTAGGGCCCAGTGTTTCCTGACCTCCCTGAATTCTCCAGATTGCCTGCTGCTTATTCCCGTGGAAGAGAGGCAGAGGGTGGGGGCTGCAGGTGGGTAAGGCTGAGATGGAGGGGGTTGGAGGGAGGGAGAGAGGTCCTCCCAGCCTTGGAGGCAGCTCCACCTAGGGCAGGTCCCAGAGTCGAGGCCTCCCTGGCCCCTGAGACCCTGCAGCCCCGGCCTGTCATCCACCTCCCATACCAGCTCTGTAAGGGCTGGCCCCCTGCTCATATTTCTGCTTAAAATCTCCTATGAAGTGGCTCCAGGGATAATCAAGTCTATGGGCCAGAGAAGCCACACCCCACTCCCAACACCTAACCTAACTCGCACGAACTAGGATTAGAGTTTGAACCATACAAGGTATCATGTGCCTTTTCTTTTAACCTGCCTGGCTTCCTGAGAACCCACACATCTCAGGCTCTGAAACAAGCCCGAGTTGGTCACCAAGATGGGTCTGTTTACCCTAAACTCTCTTTGTGGATGATGGAGGTTTTGAAATTGTTGGCATCCCCGAGTTATAGATGTCCAAAGTATGCATCTTGCATGCAGAGCTTTGGCTGCTGACTGAATTACATTTAATCCTAATTTCATTCTCTCCCAGCTATATTGGCATTTTGGCAGTAATGAAATAGTCTATTCTGGAAAAGAAGGGGAAAAGCTCCAGTTAAATAGTGAGATTTAGATTATGTTTATAAAACAATCAAGAAGTATTTTTCATGTTCAATCATTAAAACACTTATTTTTTTAAAAAAAAGAACACCAAAACCCAAAAAACAGGCCCAGAAAAGTTGGAAAACAGCTCTTATGTCCTGAAAACAGGAAAATTGTAGGCCCTAAACACGCACATTATGGAGAGGGGTTTCCCAAAGTTTCAGGCTCGGGCCACATTGTTCTCTTACTTTTCTTTCTGCCAACTCAAATGCTGTTTAGAGCTGATCTGGAGAGTGAACAGCTGCAGGTTCTGGCTGCGTATTTTCCTAGAAACCACTTGGGGAAAGAATTTCCACCCGTTTCCCTCTCCCAGGAGACTTCACAGGGGCTCCAGCTTATTCTGCTCCAAAATCAGGGCCCCAGAGTTGACCGGGACAGTGCAGCCCCTGAGAAGCAAGGCCAGGTGGCTGGTGAAAGCAGGGGCCACTTCTTTTTTTTCTGGCTGCACTGACTGGGTCTTGGTTGCTGCACGAGGGCTTCTTCTACTTGCCAAGAACAGGGGCCACTCTGCGTTGCAGGGGCAGCCTTCTCGTTGTGGTGGCTTCTCTTGCTGCAGAGCATGGGCTCTGGGGCGTGTGGGGTTCAGCAATCGGGGTGCATGGGCTTAGCTGCGCTGTGGCATGTGGGATCTTCCTGGACCAGGGACTGAACCTGTGTCCCCGGCACCGGCAGGCAGATTCTTATCCACTGAGCCACCAGGGAAGTCCCATAGGAGCCACTTCTGATGTACCCAGAAGGCAAATGAGGCTCTCCTAAACATGGCAGGAAAACCTTCATGTCCAGTTCAGAAACAGGAGATTTTCTGATGCCTGAAAGGGGTTCTCACACAAAGCAGACCTTGGTCTTCAGGACACCCACTCTGAGCTGGTCTGACTTTTTTTAGAGCTACTTTGGCAGCAGGTGGGAGTCACAGATTCTGGATTCATTAGGTTCCAGATCACATGAAGGAAATGGATGAGACTCATTTCAAGCTCTTTCTAGACTGTATGATTATTGAGAATTTCTTAATTTGCTTTTTTTTTTTGGTACAAGCTCCAATACTTTGGCCACCTGATGCTAAGAGCTGACTCACTGGAAAAGACCCTGATGCTGGGAAAGATTGAAGGCAGGAGGAGAAGGAGATGGCAGAGGACGAGATGGCTGGATGGCATCACTGACTCAATGGACATGAGTCTGGGTAAACTCCGGGAGTTGGTGACGGACAGGGAGGCCTGGCGTGCTGCAGTCCATGGGGTTGCAAAGAGTAGGACACGAGTGAGCGATAAACTGAGGTGGACACGGCTTAGTGACTGAACAACAACAAAGTATACAGTCTTTCACACATGTTGAATTGAATAAAAGAAAAAACACTGAAAACCCATTGGATTGATAATACTATTATGTTTTTAGTCACCTACTAAACAGCTATTCTTGGAGAAGGGAATGGCAACCCACTCCAGTATTCTTGCCTGGAGAATCCCCATGGACAGAGGAGCTTGGTGGGCTACAGTCCATGGGGCAGCAAAGAGTTGGACATGACTGAGTGACTAACACGATGCTAAGCAGCTATTCCATAGCAGCTGTTGAAAAGATGCTCTAGACATGTTTTGAACCAGGGCAGCAAGGTAAGCATATATTGTTTCAAAAATTACCCTGAAGGACAACACTTTCCTTTAGATGAAAGTTCAAGCATGTTCATGAGATACTTAGTCATGCTCCGTGTATTCAGAATCTGTGGGCGCGCTTACTGGCGTCACTTAACTATCAGTGGCTGTGCATTTGATAATTTAACTCCATTTGGAACTTACCTACCTTTCAGATTTTGGCGTGTGCATGCTCAGTCATGTCCGATTCTTTCGACCCATGGACTATAGCCCGTCAGGCTCCTCTCTCTGTGGGATTTCCCAGCAAGAATACTGGAATAGATTGCCATTTCCTCCTCCAGGGGATCTTCCTGACCCAGGGATCGAACCTGAGTCTCCAGCGTCTTCTCCATCAGCAGGGGTGGGGGGTGGTGGGCTTTTTTGCTCTGAGCTACCCAGCTTCATTCAAATACAACAGGCTCCAGAGAAAATGAGGTGATAGGAGAGAGGCCTGATGAACAAACCCCAGCAGGACCTTCAGGCTGAAGAATAGAAGCCTGGGCTTCCTTGCTGGTCCAAGGATTCGGAACCTGCCTTTGCAATGCAGGGGACACTGGTTCTATCCCTGGTCTGGGAAGATTCCACCTGCAGTGGGGCAACTAAGCCCATGAGCCACAACTACTGAGCCCAAGCTCTAGAGCCTGTGCTGCACGACAAGAAAAGCCCGCACAATGAGAAATCTGCTCACTGCAGTTCTAACTGCAAAAGCCTACGCAGCAATGAAGACCGGACAGAGTCAACCCCCCCGCAAAACCCAAAAAGCTGAACAACAGAAGCTTGCAGATATGGCAGCTATGGCACAAACACTGCAGATAGTCTAAGGAAAAGGCATCCAACTATGAGAAAAGACCAAGGGCTTGCAACAATCTGCCAGCCCCTGGGCCACCTTCATAAGGTAGAGGGGAGATGAATGGGAGAATCTCGCAACTGGTCCAGGGTGGGATCCGCTGGCAGGACCTCGGCTCGTCAGGGAAGGAGGCCCGTCACAGCACGCGACTGAGATAGAAAATCTGCAGAAGGGGAGTCCCAAGTGACATCACCCAGCCTGCATCTTTACATGCTGTTGTCTTTGAGCAGGTTGGGGTGGATGCCCAGATGTCATCTGGAAACACAGTAGAGGCGACCTAAGGAGGTGTGGCCTCGGGTCTTGATGAGCTCACGGTTAGTGGGAATAATGAACCATCGTCCCTTCATCAAGGAGCCTCACTGCACCCCCACCGGTGGGGACAGATGAGGGGTCTCCGTGAGGGTGGCGTCCGGCATTCTCCCTGCAGACACGAGGGAGAAGGCCTAAAGGAAGTGGCACTGGAGCTGGGCCTCCAGGAAGGAGGAGCCTTACTCAGGGCAGATGTAATTAAAGAGGCCTGGGATTTCTAAGAGATAGTTCTCCTGCAGCAAAATGAAGCTCTGCATGGTTATCACCACCTTAGTGGGCTTCCCTGGTGGCTCAGGCAGTAAATAATCTGCCTGCAGTGTGGGAGACCCAGGTTCGATCCCTGGGTCAGAAGATCCCCTGGAGAAGGGGATGGCTACCCACTCCAGAATTCCTGACTGGGAAATCCCATGGACAGAGGAGCCTGGCAAGCTACAGTCCACAGGGTTCCAAAGAGACAGACACGACTGAGTGACTAACACATACCACCTAAAACTATCTGAGCTATCTGGACTTCTCCAGTCTTAAATAGTAAGCACAACCACCAGTCACAGTGTTTGGTGGGGGCTGCAAGACAGCAACATTTTAAAAACTATTACTTATTTGGGAAACTTCCCTGGTGGCTCAGATGATAAAGAATTTGTCTGCAGTGCAGGAGACTGGGGTTTGATCTCTGGGCTGGGAAGATCCTTTGGAAAAAGGAATGGCACCCACTCCAGTATTCCTGCCTGGGAAATTCCACGGACAGAGGAGCGTGGTGGGCTAAAATTCATGGTGTCGCAAAAGAGTCAGACATGGCTTAAGGACTAAACAGCACCAGGGCAGCTGTAACTAAGAACCACAAACTGAGTGGCTTAAACAACCAAAATCTCTTCTCTCACGGGTCTGGAGGCTGGAAGTCCAAGCTCAGAGTGTCTGCAGGACCAGTTCCTTCTGACGGCTGGGAGGGAGAATGTGAGCAAGCCTCTCTCCAGCCTCTGGGGGTTGTAGGCAACCTTTGGGGTCCTTGGTGGCAGAAGCCTCATCCTGACCTCTGCCTTCATCTTCACAAGGTATTCTCCTGTGGATGAGTCTGCTTCCACACTTCCCCTTATCATAAGGTCACCAGTCATTTAGATCAGTCCTCACCCTGCTCTAGTGTGACCCATTTTATCTAATTACATTTCTGATGATTCGATTTTTAAATAGTGCCAGACCCAGACGGACTGGGAGTTGAAGCGTCAATGGATGAATGCTTAGGGGATGCAATTCAGTCATAACAAAGACCCTCAAAGCAATGACAGATTTATAACAAGTTACCATGCCGACTGGTCTTCAATTCCTGGGTCAGGAAGATCTGCTGGAGAAGGGATAGGCTACCTACTCCAGCATTCTTGGGCTTCCCTGGTGGCTCACCTGGTAAAGAATCCACATGCAGTGTGGGAGACCTGGGTCAGATCCCCAGGTTGGGAAGATCCCCTGGAAAAGGGAAAGGCTACCCACTCCAGTATTCTGGCCTGGAGAATTCCATGGACTGTATAGTCCATGGAGTCATAAAGAGTCGGACACTTTCACTTTTTACTTTCACCAAGCTGACTAAACCATATCTTACAGATTTTTACTTCAATCACTTATAACATCTCAGTGACACTCTGGACTACCCGTTTACTGACCAGACAGGAGTTCTTTATTTACTATCATTATCAGTCTCTTCCAGAGCAGAAATCCACAGAACAGGCACCACTGGACCACCAAGGGTCAAGAAGAATGGAGCTATTTACTTTTATCTAGAAAAACCTAGACTTAAGATTTATGCCATGTACAAAGTAGTGGTCTACCTCATAAGACTCTAACAAACTTGCTAATAGCAAGATCAGGTCCTCTATGGAGCCGGACAGCAAGGACTTCTCCCTTTTCTACTGTTACAATCGCATGACTTTACTCACTTGCGTAGCAACCTGATCATCCGATGACGAGAGAAACAGATTCTGGCTCTCTATGTGCTAAAGAAATGCTTGAAAGCGTTTTTCACTGTGTGTTTGTGTGTGTGTGTGTGTGTGTGTCTACACTGAAGGTGTCTAACATCTGTTGTGGTATCATTTTGCACTAAAATTATAATGAAAGCGTTCTGGGTAGTGTATTAGTTGCTACTGCTTTAGGTTCTAAATTGCACGTCATTTCTCTTAATGACTTTAATGAGAACACGGAGAGTTCTGCCTGCTCCCTGTTATCAGCCAGCAGAGGGAGCAGGTGAGTATTACAGGCAGCATTTTCCTATAGGTATCATCCACAGCAGATTTTTGTTTGCTTTAATTTCTAGTGTAGACAAGCAAGACTTTTCGACCTATAAACTAACAATGTCCCTGAAACACACAACAAGATTTTGGGGATAGGTCAGTCAATAATATACTTTTTCCTGTAAATATTCTAGTAGGATCGTTTCAAGGCTTTAAAAAACTATTGTTAAGATTTTTTTTTTCTCTTGAGGGAAACAGATGCCAGGAACTAGGTATCTTAATACGCTATAAATGTCCTCTCTTCACAGGCTTTGTACAACTTACTTCCTTTAATTTTTTCTTTTGTATTAGTCTTTCTTTGAATTTAGGCCCTTTCCTTAAAATGGAACACTTTGGGAAGTACAGTTCATTATTAATGGAGTACAAAAAGACATTGCTTGAGATGGGATTAAGAGGAAAAGTAGGGCATATACACATGAGATTATCAGGAAGGACATAAATCACCGGCAGACCCCGTACTTAGATTCCTGAAGGAACAGAAATGGCATGGAGTATTTTTATACACTTGGATGCAAACATCATTTCCTTTTATGCATAACTATTTATTATACTTATAATTCTTCAAAAACTATATATAATTTTTCAAAAATGACTTTTACTACATGTAACTCCATAATCAAGCCTAATTTCCCACAGGAAGATTTTTGAATATCAAGTCAGTTAGACAGACAGGAATACCAAAAGGGGGTCACGTGCTTTTATTATTATTTTTTTTACTTCTTTGACATAAGCTATTTTATTTATGCTAACCTATAACCAAGAAAGATAATATATCTTCATGGAAATAACACACATGACATTTTTATCTCTCTTATTTTAAAAGGTTTCTCAATAATTAAGATAAAAAATTTATAAATTTAGATTAAACAGAGATTTATCTAGATGGCATTAGGCCACTCTCAAGAGAAAACTCATTCTAAGAGGAATTTGGACAGTTCTTCAGTAGAATGGTTATGACAGAAAGACTAGACACATTTTTCACAGGCAACAGGATCTGACTTCTCAATAGCTTTGCTGAAATTAGGAACATTTAGTATAAAATTACAACTCATAAGCCCACTTCAAAATCTTTTCTGTTTTGAAGCCTACTTCAAAACACTCTAACAACAGTGTTAGTCAAAGGAAAGATTTTATTGACTTTTCACTGGTCATAAGCAAAACAGTAATCATTGACATCAATCCACTGAAATAGAATGTTTAGCCTTTTTTTTTCTACATACGGGCAGAAAACAGGACACAGAATTACTGGCAGAAATATTATCAGGCTAATGCACTCATCTATTGTTTTAGAATTTCATCCACTGCCTTTTTAAAGTTATGACTTGTATCTTGACCTTTTAGGCACTTTTTTTGATGGAAAGATAAAACAAAAATATTGGAGGATGAAAATATTTTAAAATCAAACAGCATTTGAGATAACTTCATGTAACAGGAGAATTACATAAACTAACATATTCCTAAAAATTCAGGGAATTCATCATGAAATCTTAGAAAAATAGTTACTTGGATATGTCCCAAGTTTCTAGTAAATAAAAAGCTTTTTCTTTCAGTTCTTCAGGTTCCATATTATACACAATGTGGCTTTACAAAGCAAACTGTCTTGAGTTGATGTTCTGCTGGTTCATGGTAGCACAAAACTGTCAAAGATTCAGGCATCTTCTAAGTTCTGAGGCCCTAAATGGGAAACCTTAAAAACAAAGGGGCTAGCTTTGTGGTCAAAAACCTAAGATGGTACCTGGCGGAGAAGATAGGGGCAGGGTCTATGCTGTCTGTCAAACTTTTTGATTGGCTCTCTTGATTTCTGTGCACGTAGACAGTGTGTGATCTCCATAGACTCCTGTTATAATGAAGGGACATGACAATTTGACCTTTAACGTGATTGGTGCAACTATGGAAAGTCCCTCCTAAAACCCTCCTGTTTGTCTATATAAGCTGGGAGTTTGCAGCAATAAAGTGGAACTGCTTCGACGGAACCCCTGTTGCATCTGTGACTGTCTCTCGCTCGCCCAGGGGCTGGGTTGGCGGACAGCAGGCTCACCTCTCCTCGGGACCCCTCGGCTTTGCTGAAGGAAGTTCCACTGCCTCTACTCTTTCTGCGGAGCGCCCCCTGCAGAAACTGGCGCCCAACGTGGGGCGTGAAGCTGACAGAGGGAGGTGGTGTCACCGTGTGGCTCTGAAAGAAGGAGCTACGAAGGACCCTAGGCTGGCCACAGCACGGAGCTCCCTTTAGAGGAATATCGCCCGAGGTAATCCGGACTTCAAGGTGGGGCCTCCTTTATGAGGGAAGTGGCAAAAAACTCTCCTGACTTATTTTCCTTCTCCTCTTCTTTTCTGATCTGTCCTTAATTCCTTTTTCTGGAGTTTCAGTGAACAGGCGAACGGTTGTGGAGACAATTGATAAGTCCTGGCTCGGGCCACTCTCTGGCGGACTTTGAAGGCCCCGCAACAGGTAAGCCTCAGTAACTAGAGCCCGACCGGGTGAAACTCCCCTTTAATCATTCTTAACTGAGGACCTGGCCTAAAATCTTCCCTGTGGGCACGGGTCAGGCACTTAAAGGCCATTAGGGCGCCTGCCACTTGAAGACTCCCGTGACAGGATAAGGGGGTCATGGAACGGGCTAGAAACCTCTAGGGTGCCCGCCCCCAGCAAGAAAACTTCCGTGCAACGACGCAGGCACATAAACTGTTTCAAAAGCACGCCATAAGCCCAACTTTCTGGCCGCCACCACTCCCGGTAGGATTTTTGGTGGTTGTCCTCAGTGACTTTTCTTTCTCTTTCGGCAGCATGGGAAATAACATTAGCAAGTCTGATGAGCCTGCCCTCAAGGCGCTGAGATATAAGCTCAAAAGCAGGGGACTTGAGATTTCTGACGCTCAGGCTATTAAGGTCTGGGGGACCATTGTACGGTTGGCCCCCTGGGTTGCTTCTGCCAATGTGTTCTCTTGGGACACTTGGGATCGAGTACAAACCCTTGCTAGGCAGTGAGAGGCTCTATACGGTGAGGAGCCCCCCTTAGGGGTCTGTCTGATCATTTTGGCCCTCAAGCTCTGGTTTTCATGGAGCGAGGAGCATGTCACTGATACGGGTGCCCCCAATTCAAAATCAGAAAAACAATGGGAAAAGTTTGACGAGGAACGAGTCAAGTCGGACCAAGATATAGCAAAAGAGACTGCAGGGAATAAAGACTCTAAAGCAAATAGTGGGCCAGGGGAGCCTTTCAGGGTTGGTAAAAGGGCGGAAGAGAATAGAGACTCCTCTGATGCCTTGGGACCAGGAGCCCAGGGGAGAGATCTGTGCCCCTCCTAGCCTCCACCATTTGAGGAAGTTTTGGGAGCATCTTGGGTGGGAGAGACAATAAGGTTACCTTGGA
Organism: Madoqua kirkii; assembly: GCA_006408675.1. Lineage (NCBI taxonomy): Eukaryota > Metazoa > Chordata > Mammalia > Artiodactyla > Bovidae > Madoqua > Madoqua kirkii. Next base: position 42,843 of record SJYC01071630.1, read on the forward strand.
AAGGGAGAACCTATCCTGGGGACCCTTGGGGATCCCCACTGCCCTTTACCGGCCTGACTCAAGCCTTTCCTGTAAATGTTAAACCGAGGGGGAATAGGCCAGCAGCCTGGTACCCCTGGAAGGCCAATGATTTAAAAGAGCTTAAAAAGGCAGTGGCAGAGGATGGCCCAAACTCCCCACGGGCAGAAATTATTCTCCAAGGCCTGGCTCATCAACCTTGTATGACCCAGGACTGGTAGATGTTATGTAAGGCAGTGCTCCCCAGCAACACCTACATCAAAATTTACCTGGATTGCTTTCAATGGGAAATTCCCTGGCTGATAGAGCGGCCTCCCTTACAATCCAAGCTTATAACTTACAAGATGCCTATGATCTTCATGATCTTACTCATATAAATTGGAGAGGGCTATATAAAAAGTGTCCACAGATCCCTATTAAAAATTTTTAAAAAATTATACATACTTGTAAATCCTGTCTTCCTTATTTACGAGTACCGCCTTTACAACCCCCAGGAGTAAACCCTCGAGGGCTAAAACCCAATGTGCCATGGCAAACGGATGTAACCCATTATTCCCCTTTTGGAAAACTTAAGTATGTCTTTGTGTCTATTGACACTTAACTCTCATGCCTGCTGGGCTACTGCCCACACAGGAGAAAAAGCAAAACATGCTCAGAGCCATTTTTTACAATGTTGTGCGACGTTGGGCGTTCCCCATCAAATAAAAACAGATAATGGTCCTTGTTTCATCAGCCAGAGCAATCGAGAAGTGTTCTGGTGCTCATAGACTGTGAGTGAGATACCCCAGCTTTTGTCTGACAGCTTTTCCAGTGTTAAGTGAGACTCTTCACAGGTGAAAAAGGGAGCAATAGATCTATGGGACTGGATACAAAGTCCATTTACCTGGTTTAAAATGCCTTCTATTTGCTTGTTTTTGTTGTTCTGCTTGTTGTAGTGTTAAAAAAGGTTATGCTTGCGCAGGTCATGGAAAAGGAGCCCCACGTTGGGGACCCACAAAACCCCTGGATTAATTTAGCCCTTCAAGAGATTAACCGAGACAGATAAATAAAAATAAGAGTTCTAGATGCCCATCATCTAGAGATTCCGCCGAGTCCCCAAGAGGTGGCTGGATAGCCAATGACGGGTAAGACCCTCAGAGGAGGGCAACCTAAGACAGGCACAGCCACAAGAAGGGCTGGCGAGCCTGGAGGTTGGCCACCTACAGCTTTACGCTTTGCTCTACAAAACATCAATATAAATGTCTCGAGGGCATAAATAAAATAAAAAAGGGTGATATGTGGGGCCCTAAATGGGAAACCTTAAAAACAAAGGGGCTAGCTTTGTGGTCAAAAACCTAAGATTGCGCCTGGCAAAAGAGATGGGGGCAGGGTCTATGTTGTCTGTCAAACTTTTTGATTGGCTCTCTTGATTTCTGTGCACGTAGACAGTGTGTGATCTCCATAGACTCCTGTTATAATGAAGGGACATGACAATTTGACCTTTAACGTGATTGGTGCAACTATGGAAAGTCCCTCCTAAAACCCTCCTGTTTGTCTATATAAGCTGGGAGTTTGCAGCAATAAAGTGGAACTGCTTCGACGGAACCCCTGTTGCATCTGTGACTGTCTCTCGCTCGCCCAGGGGCTGGGTTGGCGGACAGCAGGCTCACCTCTCCTTGGGATCCCTCGGCTTTGCTGAGGAAAGTTCCACTGCCTCTACTCTTTCTGCGAAGCGCCTCCCGCACTAAGTTTCCTTAAAAAAAAAAAACAAAAACAACCCACCAAAAACTGTCTTCTCTAAAAGTCTTTCAGACGTAATGCCACAGTAAACACTCAGATAAGTTAGAATGAGTGAGGACTCTTTGACTGAACTAAAATAAGAATGACAACCAATAACCTAATAAGAATGAAAAATATTTTTCTCAGTATTAACTCTGATCCTTCCATCAGTGCTAACCTCCTGACACACAGATGCCTACAGCTCCCTGTCAAACAGAAGTCACACAGCTACAAGAAGGAAGAACATCATCTCAGATAAGGCGATGCTATCGAGGCCTCTGCCCTTTTAACGCCCGGCACTTAAGTCTTATCTGCTCTGAGAATGAAAACTTGAGGGGCATGCAGGGAAAATGGCTATTTTCCAGGAAAGGAAATTGCCTGAAAACACATCTGGCAAAGGCTTTCTCTCCTCCTTTGGCAGGCAGACACTTATTTTAACAAAATATACATTTCCTCATCTTCTGCAAAGGTAAATTTGATGGAGCCAGTACCTGATTCTAAGTAGATGCCACTTAGCTTTCCCCTATGTGGAACGGGCCAGCTCTTTTATGGCAAATGCTATGTATGTTTAATTGCAGCTAGGACAGAAAATCGTGCTAAACTGGGCAGCATACTTCGTTTCAGAAACTGTACGTATTATTAAAGGTACATCACCCTCTTTCAGCCAGCAACAGGGCTTGAAATTAAGAGGCAAAGAAAGGAGAAAAAAAAATGTTGACATCAGAAAATTGGAAAGATGGCAAAGACAGACCTAGACAGTGTAACTGATGCAGGCAGACAAAAGGCTGGACCTCTGCAAAGTCCTTCCTTGGTGAGAACGACCAGGCTGAGTCTGCACCGCTCTATGCGCCTGTGAGCAGACAGATTCCACGTCCAGGTGGGCACACGGTGGCCCCATCCATGACAGGCTGGCCCCGCTTGGGCGACCAAAGGCCACAGAAGGTAGATCCGCCAGTGGAACGGGTTACGTCTCTGGGGTGTGGTGTTTGTGCAACACAGAGGTGACGCCATGTAACAGGGAGATTCCCCATAGTTCTCCAAGGGTGGCTGAGCTCTGCCATGTTAAAATCGGGATTTAAAAAAAGATCCCTTCAGTGAGCCCTTTCCCCTGGCCTGTCTCATGGTTCTCATCCTTGGGAGAACGAGTGCTGCTCTGAGGCACGGAAGGCTCCCCGAGGTTCCCTCTTACACCGCCTGCAGCCGGAGAGGCCTGGAGACCGTGTCACACCCCGCCCCCGCAACCCCTCCAGCCCGCAGGCCAGGGCCTGCGGTCTCCGTGGAAAGGCCAGTAAGCTAAGAATGGTTCCTACATTTTTAAAAGACTGAAAAAAATCCAGAGAATATTTCATGACGTGGAAATTATGAAAAGTTCAAATTTCAGTGTCAACGAACAATGCTTCGTTGGCACATAGCCACCTCCCATCCTCAAGGGTTTTCTCCTGACAGCTTCCACGCTACGACGGCAGAGTCGAGCAGCTGTGACAGAGCCCGTGTGGCCCAGGAACCTGAAATACTTACTCCAGGACACTTTACAGGGCACGCTTGCCAACCCCCACTCCCCTCCAAGCCTCAGGCAAGAATTTCCACGTACCTACAGGCTGCTCACTGCACACCCGGGCCAGAGGGCCTGGACAAAGGAGCACCTCTTCCCACCAGCGGCAGAACCGGCGCCCTGGAGGCAACACGCGCTCCTCCTGAGTGCTCTCTCCCAGGGCCGGGGTCTCCCCGCCAGATGTGTATAAGAGACAGGGTTAAGACTCTGCACTTCCAACTCGGGGGGAGGTGGGGGGGGAGGGAGGCGTGGGTACTTTCCCTGGGAGGGAGCAAAGATCCTACTGGCTATGCTAAGACTCCACATGCCACGGCAGCCAAAAGGAAACAAACAGATACTAAAAAAAACAAGAACAAAAGCACTGCTTTCACTTCCACTTAAATCTATGTGTAAGAGAAAGGCCTGAGATGCGCCGGGCTGGGGGAGGCCTGTCGCCTCGCCCTGCCGAGCCTCGGTCTCCAGGTTCGTCACGGGGCAAGGCCGGCATGGCCTCCCACAGTGCCACGTGTGTGGACTGGCATCTACAGGTCTTCTCTTTCCTGTGACTTTCTAACTTTAAGAGGCTTTCTCCTTGCTACCGTCCTCAGACCCCGCGGCTGGGGACTGTCCCGCAGCCTGCCATCTCGGCATCTAACACTGGCTCAACTTGGCCAGCACCTACAGGGAGGGGCCGCCTACAGCTTCTCCAAGACGGCTCTGGACTCCACGTGAGCCCCTTCAGGTCTGTTCCACGGACGAGACGCAGAATGGAGACAGCTCTTCTGTGACTCACCACAAGAGGGCCTGCTTCCAGAAGCCGAAATACTCACTTTCTGTTCCTTTCCCCTCTTCTTGCCCTTTCTTTCCTTTTTCCTTGTGGCTTCTTCATTTATTGTTGCATACAATTTCCGGGGTGGGGAGGAAGTAGTAACTTTTTCTCTTGTAACAATTTGATGTCCAGTGAACTTCTTAATGGCTCCCCCTGTACACTGCACAGTAAGCTGTAAACATGTTGGCCAATTTAACTGATTGAAAAAGGTCAGGACAGAGGGAGGTGGGAGAGGGAGGTGGGTGAGAGGCCTCACGCCCTGGGTCCCCAGCTGTCTTGAATGGCTGAGAGCCAAGAGTGTCTTCAGCATCACCTAGCAGGGGTATTTCAGCACCCGGAGGTCCTCTCACACCAGCACAGCACTTTTGAAAAACTAAGCCCACGGCAGCCCGGCCACCGAGGCCTGCGGACATCAGTGCCACGGTGACTGCCACTTCGCCCCGTGACGGTGACCAGCGGGTGCAAGACTGACTCTGGGGATTTGCCCAGATGCGATGGAAAGAGACTGGCACAAAACGTCAGTTGATGCGGGAGATCAATGTGCCCCCAAGTATGTCTGCGTGGTTTCTCATTACTCCCCATTAGCCACAGGCTTTTGGAGTGGACACTTGCCACATACGCTTGCTGCTCAGACGGCAATGACCACCCCCCCAACCCCCCACAACAGCTGACCCACTTCTGTCCCTCCTTAGTCCAACAGTGTAACTAACCCGTTAGATATGAGTATCAAGCAGGCTCCCTGCAAAGAGCAGAAGTCACGCAGGTTTCCCGGAAACCCTGTCTGGTGGCCCATGCCTTGGGGACTGCCCCGCACTGCACTGAGTTCAAGCTGGCACCGTTTCTTGGCTTCTGGCCTCCAGAACCAGCAATCCGGCCCCTCACGGGTGGTCCTGGGAAGGCTGGGGTCAATCAGATCCCAGATCCGACAGAAGCGAGTCCCACATTGACTCTGGACCTACGTTTCTGGAGCCATGACCAGGCTTTTCCCACTCGTCCAGCACGTCTGCTCTGCAGGGCGGCCTGGAGCAGAGGCGCCCTTGTCAGAGCTCCGCAGCGCTCTGCTCTACCAGGGAAGATGGCCACGTGGTCCTGCTGGTGCCATCAAATGAGGGTTCACTCCCTGATGGCAAAGTACAAAAGGGGAACTTGATACAGTGTTACAGCGAATAAATGGGAGCCTCCGGAATTTCAGCTGATGACATACAGTACAGGGGAGAAAACAAACATTATTAAGAAAACAAACAGCACCACACACAGCTGTTCAGCAGAACTGTTACGACAAAAAAAAAAAAAAAAAAAAATTGGCTGGGCAGGAAGGCAGCTTTTGGGAAGGCTGTAATAATATTTCTCGTTTTATAGCCCCATCTGCCTTTAGCGAGCCTGTCAGCAAGTCATTGACGGAAACTCAAGATTCTCTTTGAAACTGAACAGCTCTGAGAAGCAGTCAAGGCTGCATCCAGCCTCCATCCCCAGGCTGGGGTGCAAGCAGCAACTGCTGCCTGCTGCCCCATGCTCAGGAAACAAGAGCGTGCTGGGGGCGAGTCTGCACCCAGGGCGGGGTCTTCCCGCCTGACGCCCCGGGGAGCCCCCACTCGGCCCTGCTGGTCCCTCTGGGGTCTCCAGCTGCTGCTCCCGTGCTGGCCGTAGTGGACGCGCCTGTCTTCCCCCGCTTCCTAGTGGTGCAACATTCAGCCCATCATCCAGCCCCGAATGCAGAAGGTGTTGCTCTGCTTTCACACTGGGGTAGTTCTTCCACGGCCTCTTCCCTGTTGGAGTTTAGATCCAGCTTCCAAGTGGCACTTTTCTTTCAGGTCGAATGTTCCCTTCAGTGAGCCCTTTCCCCTGGCCTGTCTCATGGTTCTCATCCTTGGGAGAACGAGTGCTGCTCTGAGGCACGGAAGGCTCCCCGAGGTTCCCTCTTACACCGCCTGCAGCCGGAGAGGCCTGGAGACCGTGTCACACCCCGCCCCCGCAACCCCTCCAGCCCGCAGGCCAGGGCCTGCGGTCTCCGTGGAAAGGCCAGTAAGCTAAGAATGGTTCCTACATTTTTAAAAGACTGAAAAAAATCCAGAGAATATTTCATGACGTGGAAATTATGAAAAGTTCAAATTTCAGTGTCAACGAACAATGCTTCGTTGGCACATAGCCACCTCCCATCCTCAAGGGTTTTCTCCTGACAGCTTCCACGCTACGACGGCAGAGTCGAGCAGCTGTGACAGAGCCCGTGTGGCCCAGGAACCTGAAATACTTACTCCAGGACACTTTACAGGGCACGCTTGCCAACCCCCACTCCCCTCCAAGCCTAGGCAAGAATTTCCACGTACCTACAGGCTGCTCACTGCACACCCGGGCCAGAGGGCCTGGACAAAGGAGCACCTCTTCCCACCAGCGGCAGAACCGGCGCCCTGGAGGCAACACGCGCTCCTCCTGAGTGCTCTCTCCCAGGGCCGGGGTCTCCCCGCCTCTCTCTCTCTGCTCCTCTATGTTCGACATGCCATCATGCTCCCCAGCACCCAGCAGACGAGGCCGACTTGTGGTGCCCACTCTTCCTGGGCTTCTTTTAAAACCACCCTGTTTGCCTGAGAAGCAGACAGATGATCTTGGAAACCACATGTGCGACATTATTACCTTATAATATACGCTTGCAAATGGGGAAGCAGTTTGGATGGAAAAAGTGCTCCCCGTGTTTCTGCTTCATGGTCAGCCAGAGGATAACACAGTGACAATATCTGACAGTGGAAAATTTAATGGGAAGTGCTGGAGAAGGAAAGTAATATTTCTTGAGTTACATGCATTATTTCGTATCATTTTAACTCTAAAAGTGCTGCTGCGAAAGAACCATCCTATTTTGCAGGTAGGGAAACTGAGGCTTAGAGGAGTTAAGCATTTGCTGCAGATCTCTGAGAATCAGGGTTCTAACACAAGTCCCATCTTCAAATCCTACACGTGTCTCTCTGCAGTTAGTAGTCTGAATAGGTGTATCTTTAACTTGTCCCCTTAGTGGAGACCTTGCACCAAAATCAAGTTCTAGCTTCCTGAGCCGTCAAGCCCTTTGAGAATCTAGGGGCATCTACAAACCCCTTCTTAGAAAAATGACACGACCTATTTTATCCAAACATTTAATAACAGGACCCTGGGGGTGGATTAAGTGACAATGCCGTGCTGAGGGCAAGTAACAGCTTGAGATATCGTAATAAAAATATCTGTAATTGCTATTCGTGAGAAGCCAGAGACACTGACAACTGTTGTTTGTGACCTACTAAAAGCTAAAAGAAAGGCTGCATTTCAGTTAGACTTTGGCAGAAAAGAAAGACATCTTTTCCTGTGAAGTCTGCGGACCCCACGAGTTCTGTCTGTGGACTCTGGGTTAAGAACCTCTGCTCTGGAGGTAAGCTGGGGGTCAGCCCGTGCACAGCAGGGATGTCTAATCAGGTCTCTTGAAACAATTCACTTGCATGATTACGTGGACACTGGCTTTACAGGAGGACGAGGTCCACTGGGTCAGTGCTGAACTGGCCACTGCTGCCTGGGAGGAATCTCGGGCCCTTGGGCATGGACAGACCCTCTCAGAGGCTCCACACCGCGCCCCCATCCCCCAGTCCCCGACCCCCACCATGCACACTGGCCAGTGAGCGAGCATACTGTCAACCCCAAAACGTTAAGTTTTAGCTACTGAAGGAAGTACCCTGGAGGATTTATGGAGCCACAGAATTGAAACAGAAAAACCTTGAGAGTTAACGCAGCCCTTGAATCTGGCAGACAAGGACTTGGGGTTAATGAAAAAGAAGTGATTTGCCAGAGTCCAGCACTGAGTGGGACTGATCCAACTGATCCTGGATAATATGTTACAAAATGATAGGATTTGAGCAAATTCTGACCTAATAAAGGAGAAGTTTATATATGCCACTCTCAACTCTCTCTTGAATTCTGATTTTTCTATGGATTCTAATTTAGTGGACAATTAATCAGGCTAGTTATATATTAAATTTATGTTAAGTGCTGGAGTGGATATTTTGCTTAAAAGATGAAATGTCAGTGCTCAGAAACTGACTTTCCTAACACAAATTAAATAAAGCGTGATGTTCCTATCCAGCTGTTTTAAGATGAAAGTTTTGCATACTTGGCCAAATGGTTCAAAAATCAAGTAATACCAACGATACTATTTTCCCTATGAAAAGGCACAGAGTTTACAAGAGCGAGACTTCTTCCTCTTTGTTTGTAATAACAAAAATAAACCGAAGTCCTGACATATTTGCAGTATTTTTATTCCTAAAGGAAAAAACAGGAACTTTCATTGTACTTTAAAGCTATTGCCCCAGATATTTACCAGCTTCGCGCTGTGAAATCAGTTTCAGACACAGGAGACCTCCAGGCTCTCTCGAGGAAACAGTCAATTAGGGTGGTGCCTCTGAAATACCCAGGGGTCCTGTAACTGATCGTTTTTTTCCCAGAGGGCTTCTGCAGCGTATGGTCCCGGTTGGACAGTACACATCAAGCCCGGATTTTTCCTGTGGCCTGGCTGGTGACCCCCCTACAGGAAGATAACGGGCAAGCCAGGAGGGCGGAGCCGCCGGCTGCACATGTCTGCCTGCTCTTATCAACTTATCATATAAGGAAAGGAAAGTGATTGATTCGGACCCTGACACTGCAGAATCTGGGGAAGAGAGACAAAGCAGCGCTGACGCGGGTCTGGAAGGCGAATGCAGCCCTCACGGGGAGCAGGGCTCTTCTCCCCACTGTGATCTGACAGTCTGCTGTGAGGCCAGAGAGGAGACGGCAGCAGAGACCAAGGCTGGGAAAGGAGGGAACAGGAGGCTTCCCTTGATGGACCTTGAGCCTCTGCCCCCGAGCCCGCATCTGAGAGGGCAGCTTAGCGCCGGGACTCTCATGAGCCTGGAAGTTTGCTGAGCGGGTGGTTTATTACGGACAGACAGAAAGAATGTGGCAGCTTGTTTTCTTGACTCTGAGCTGTGATCTGGCCGTAGCCACAGCCCACAGCAGCTCTCGGAAGGGCATGGACATCGCCGCTGGGAAGAAACAGTATCAGGTTCAGCACGGAGCCTGTAGCTACACTTTCCTCCTGCCGGAGACGGACCACTGCCGCTCGCCCTCCAGCGCCTACGTGCCCAATGCGGTGCAGAGGGACGCGCCCCCTGACTACGACGACTCGGTGCAGAGGCTGCAGGTGCTGGAGAACATCATGGAGAACAACACACAGTGGCTCATGAAGGTAAGGAGGCGCCAGGGGCTCAGGTTTCACCGCCAGCCCAGCGGGTGGGCAGGAGGGGGTGGCCAGAGCAGGGAGGTGGTGGCTGACACCTCTGAGTGAACGGCCACTTGCTGTCTCCTGTGCGGCCCTGCAAAGGAGCCGGGACTGAACAGGGACACGCTTTACTGGGAGACAGTGCTGGGATCAGTGGAGAGATGTCTCTAAGGTTAGAAACTTTATGAACAGAGGAAGTGCCCTTCTCTGCACAACGTATGGGCTGTGTTGTTTGTGCCAGTGGTTTAAACTCCGTGACACTCCTTAACAGGGACCTTATAAACTGGTCGCAGGCGCGGGAGGGAAGCTGTGAGCAACATAGCGCCGGAGCCAGGAAAAACGTGACAATCGCCTTAATTACGGATACATAACGGATGGAGTAAAGTGCTTTACCAATTTCCTGAATTTATTTACTAAAATAGATTGGGGCTCTGGGTAAATGAGAGGAAATTAAAGCAGACCGTCCATTTCTCAGAACCTCGGGGGTTTTATGCTGAGCGTTTGTCAACTCTCGGTGGGGGTGAGCTTTGCCAGCGTGCCAGCAGAGTTAGTGGCGCAGCCCCTTCAGTTCCTCCAGCGGCTCTGAAGGTGACCCCACGCGGGGCGGGCATGCAGGGCACCTGGCCGCAGTGACGCTGTGACAAGGGGGTTGCGTTCTTGGGGCTCCCACGAGCCTATTGCTTTAGGCTTTTCACAGAGAATTGGACTCAGAATACTGAAAGCTCAGTTTTGCTTTCACAAGCTATCAGTTCCATACGTGAAGCTGTCTATACAAACCCCAAACTACCCTAAGTTCTTCTTGTTGTGGCTGTGTATATTCTAAAGGGGGTTCAGACAAACTGCACACAGAGATTCCTCACTGACTATCACAGTGACATCACATCACGGTGCTTGCACAGCAGAGGACAATGGTTTCAAGCCAGATGGGAACTTTAACAACATAACAACAAGCCGTTTTCCCCCATTCAACACTCTGCCCGAGTCTTTCATTTCGCTGTAAACCTTCTGTTAGGACACCTCATCTTCATCTCAGAATAGACCTTGGCTCCTAATCTGTGTTTCTCATTAGCTCTCCTACCTTCAGAGAGGAAATGACCACGTTACTGCTTTGGTCCTGAGCCGAGATGAATGAGAGCCCTCTCGGCACTGCATTCGGTGTAACAAGAGGGGTCGCTTCAAATCAAAGAACAGAAAACAACAGAAACGTATCAGAAAGACTTGCCCTGTAATATGAGACTCATTAGTCCTGTCTGTGAGCATGATCCCTTCTGGGCAAATTCTCTTTCCGAAGAAGTTCCCTGTGGTGCTTCAAAAAAAAAAAAAAAAAAAAA
>SJYC01071632.1:0-26248 GCA_006408675.1 Madoqua kirkii
CCCCCCCCCTGGCCCCCCCCCCCCCCAGCCCCGCTCCGTCCTGGTCCTAACCGGTGTTCCTGTGCGAGAAACCCCTAAGTTCAAACTAGCCTATTAACAGTTAGCATTGCCCACTATAGCCTGATGTCACGCACTGCCTATAAAAACTCTGTAACCCCTTTGAGGACTCAGAGCTTGGCATGCTAACTCCTCTGGACCCACCGGCGTACTAAACCTGAGTTCTCCAACTCTCCAAGTGTGGTGCTTGGTTTCTCAACGATCCGACTTCTGTAACACTCCTAACCGCATGTAACTAAGTTTGCTTTTCTGCCCCCTAACTCTGCAGGAGCTACAATTCACATCTTCTCCTCTGACTCTATGCTAAACGCATCCCCTATCTGATGTTTACCCCTACCACACTCTTCCCCTTGTAGCTGCACATCAGAAGGAAGGCTGCAGAGCCACCAAACCACCAGACTCCATCACTGGGTTACTGGCGCCACTTTATGATGGTCTTTGACACAGTGCAAAAAGAAATCAAGATCCCACCACCTCTTTCCTCATCACCGACTCCTGACTGTGAGCCCTTGCCTTATGTAAGCCCCTAGACTCCTTAAGGGGTCAGGGGAGCGCAGATCTTTAGGCATGAGCCTACTATCTTCCCCTCTCCACCGGCTGAGAATTAAAACCAACTTTCTATTTCCTCTGAACTCTGTCTCCATATTTTTCATTTGGCTTCAGTGGGCAGAGAAGGCCAGTGATTTTGGCCGGCAACAGGAATTTTGAAATTAGGGCCAAAGATTCATGAGAGCGAAACAGAGCAGGACCCTGCGGGCACTTCCTGGTGGCAGATCCTTCTATGTCCCATGTGTTTTTTTTGTTTGCAGGAGAAAGGTTTTAGCCTCACAGCTCTTCCCTAGAATTCAAAGAGCAGACTGAAGCAGCTACTAGTTAGAGAAGAGAGGGAATGCATAAACAAGGCAAAGGCAGTCAAGCCAGAAAGCTAGTGATAGCTTGAACAACAAGTCAGCCATGAAACAGTCACAGCGCCCCGGTTCATCCTCCAGGGATATAGATAACAGTCTGACACGTATGTCAAGCTGTTCACAGAAACCAGGGCCTCATGGATAGAAACTGCTGACCACCAGCACAGAGACGCCAGACGGGTTGATCACAGAACTGCAGCCCTCACCCCTACTGTTGCCTTTGTTGCTGTTGTTCAGCCACTCAGTTGCATCCGACTCTTTTTCGACCCCCACCCCCACCCCAAGGCTCCTCTGTCCATGGGATGTTCCAGGCAAGAATACTGGAGTGGGTTGCCATTTCCTTCTCCAGAGGATCTTCCCAAACAGGGATCAAACCCACATCTCCTGCACTGCAGGCAAATGCTTTACTGCTGAGCCACCAGGGAGGCCCTGTTAAGAGGTTTACAGCATGGTAGAAGTTTGGTAAAGACATGCAGCCTTGGCAACCCAAAACTCTATTGTCATCCATTATTAAAATTTTCACAGTGAAGTATCCATGCATTCACTTATCAAGAAATCTACTAGATGTCAGACACCGTGCCGAGTGCTAGTATGGAGAACAAGGCTGGTCACTGTCCCTGCCCTCTAGGAGATGACCTGGTAGGAGACACAGGAGTTAACAAGTAAAAAGTGCACACGTGAGACTTTCAGAGAGTGATGCAATGTGGTCCATGTGAAATTAAGCAGGGAGATACTGTGTGGCGTGATAGCTTCCTCCTGGGGACATCCCTGATGGTCCAGGGGCTGACACTCCGAGCTCCCAATGCGAGAGGGCCTAGGTTCAATCCCTGGTCAGGGAACCAGAGTCTGCATGCTGCAATTAAGAATTCACGTCCTTCAGCGACAAGATTCTGCTTGCTACAACGAAGATCCCAGATCCCGTGTGCCACAACTAAGACCCCAAGCAGTCAAGTAAATAAGTATTAAAAAAGAAGCTGGAGAACTTCCTGGAAGAGGAGGCACCTAAGCTGAGGGATCCTAAAGAGAAAGACATGAGACTGCCTGGGGGAAGGGCCCCCGAGGGAAGTCCTCTGAAGGAAAAGGATTTGGGTTTAAAGGGGGACCTCAAGGGACAATGAAAGGGAATGCATGACCCTCAGCAGATCCTGGATTTAGAGGACATTATTTGGACCTTGATGAAGTCTGACTCTGGACTCTGTGGATAAGTGTTAAATCACCTGAAAGTGACCGTCATATTGGACTTACGTGGAAAGACACTCTTGTCCTTAGGAGATACGCTGAAGTCCTTGGAAGCAAAGTGCCTTGGAGGCAAAGCTGACTCACAAAGGGCTCATGAAATATTTACACACACACACACAAAGAGAATAATAAAAGCAAATGTGACAAAAATGTTAATAGTTGGTGAATCTAAGTGGAAAGTAGGGTTATGCTTACAACATTTCTGCAGGTTGAAAACTTTCATAATGAGCAACTGGGGGGACAAAATAACAGATCGTGGATTCTTAGAGTCTGTGGAGGGTCGGGTGAGACCATCCCCAGGAAATCCTGATTTAGCTGAAATCTACAGGATGAGACGGTTAGACAACATCACTGACTCAGTGGACATGAATTTGAGCAAACTCTGGGAGATAGTGGACGACAGAGGAGCCTGGCGTGCTGCAGTCCATGGGGTCAACAAAGAGTCAGACATGACTTAGCAACTGAGCAACAACAACAGGAGGCTGGGTAGAACACAGAAGGTGAAATGCACAGGGAAGAACGTTCGCCAGAGGCAGGTGGCTCAGGAGAGTCAGACCTCATCCTAGTACCTAGCCTAGTACCTCCCAGGCCACTTGCCCTTCTGCAGTGCGGCCCTGCCTCCCTCCCCCCTCTGGAGGTGGAGTCTGTCTCTCTACCTCCTGGACTCTGGGGCTTCTAGGATGACTTTGACCAACAGAATACAAGGAAAGCAATGCTTTGCCAGCTCTGGGAGCCAGCCAGGGGGCTTCTACTTCCTGTTTCTCGGATACCAGCTACAATCTAAGTACAACAACCCTGAGATCACCTGTGGCTGGGAAGCCCGGGCCACAAGACCCTGGAGGACAAGATGCCACATGGAGAGAGGAGGTAGTGGGGAGGGAGCCCAGAGGTGGAAGATCTGTGTACGGGTCTCATCTTTGGAGCAGATCCTGAGTTGCAAAAGCCCCAGCTGAAGTCACGTAAAGCAGATGAACATCCCAGCTGAATCCTAGCCATATGTCGACCCACAAAACTGTGGGGGAAAAAATTATTTTAAACTACTAAGTTTAGGGCTCCTTTTGAGGCAGCAGCCAGCACCTGGGATGCTGTTAAACACTGTTGTTCGTGTTAAGAATTTCGGTCATCATCTTGGGAGCAACAGAGAGCCACTGAAGCTTTCAGCCCAGATGGGTGACAGGCCCAGGCTGGAGGTTGCAATCACTCTGGCTGCCACGTGGGAAATGGGCTGGGGGCAGGAGGCTGATGAGTAGGGGGAAGCCCGGGGGACAAATTAAAAGGCTGTGGTGGACTTCCCTGGTGCAGTGGATATAGTCTTGAGGCAGTCTGAGCGTGGGTTGGAAAAGAATCTCCAGACACAGAGCATTTCAGAAAGGCGTGAGTTTATTAAGAACAAAGGGCAGAGATAATGTGGGCACTGCAAAACGCAGCGGGCTGACTTCCTACGAGACCGAGAAGAGTCAATGCTTTTCGAGGGTTAATAGCCAGTTTTTATAGCCTCGGGATAAAGAAAATTCCTGCTGAAAGGTTAGCATTAGGTGATTGGCTAGGGCGCAATAGGGTGACTACCAAGGTGGGCATTTTTGCCTAATTTGGGATCAGGAAGCTTGTTAGTGATGATCACAGGGGCTTTTGGCAACAGTTACAGAAGGCCTCAGTCAGCTTTGGAGGTGACCTTGGTTCTGGACTCTGCTTCTGTGGCGTTGGTATCAAACACCCATGACTTTGGAGCAGGACTCAACAGATAGAAACCACCTGTCAATGCTGGGGACACAGGTTTGATTCCTGCTCCGTGAAGATTCCACACACTGCAGAGCAACTAAGCCCATACACCCCAGCTACTGAGCCCGAGCTCTAGAGCCCACAAGCGCAACTACTGAGCCCACGAGCCACAACTACTGAAGCCGATACGGCTTAAAGCCCGTGCTCTGCAACAAGAGAAGCCCCTGCAACGAGAAGCCCATGCTTTGCAACCAAGAGTAGCCCCGGGTCGCCGCAACTAGTGAAAGTCCACATGAAGCAACAAACACCCAGCACAGCCAAAAATAGATTAATAACTTTTAAGAACTGTACAAAAAAGATCTTCACGACCCAGATAATCACAGTGGTGTGATCACTCACCTACAGCCAGACATCCTGGAATGTGAAGTTAAGTGGGCCTTAGAAAGCATCACTACGAACAAACCTAATGGAGGTGATGTAATTCCAGTGGAGCTGTTTCAAATCCTGAAAGATGATGCTGTGAAAGTGCTGCACTCAATATGCCAGCAAATTTGGAAAACTCAGCAGTGGCCACAGGACTGGAAAAGGTCACTTTTCATTCCAATCCCAAAGGAAGGCAATGCCAAGGAATGCTCAAACTACTGCACTCATCTCACATGCTAGTAAAGTAATGCTCAAAATTCTCCAAGCCAGGCTTCAGCAATACGTGAACTGTGAACTTCCAGATGTTCAAGCTGGTTTCAGAAAAGGCAGAGGAACCAGAGATCAAATTGCCAACATCTACTGGATCATCAAAAAAGCAAGAGAGCTCCAGAAAACATCTATTTCTGCTTTCTTGACTATGCCAAAGCCTTTGACTGTGTGGATCACAATAAACTGTGGAAAAGAGATGAGAATACCAGACCACCTGACCTGCCTCTTGAGAAATCTGTATGCAGGTCAGGAAGCAACAGTTAGAACTGGACATGGAACAACTAACTGTTTCCAAATAGGAAAAGGAATACGTCAAGGCTGTATATTGTCACCCTGCTTATTTAACTTCTATGCAGAGTACATCATGAGAAATGCTGGGCTGGAAGAAACACAAGCTGGAATCAAGATTGCCAGGAGAAATATCAATAACCTCAGATATGCAGATGACACCACGGTTATGGCAGAAAGTGAAGAGGAACTAAAAAGCCTCTTGATGAAAGTAAAAGAGGAGAGTGAAAAAGTTGGCTTAAAGCTCAGCATTCAGAAAACGAAAATCATGGCATCCGGTCCCATCACTTCATGGAAAATAGATGGGGAAACAGTGGAAACAGTGTCAGACTTTATTTTGGGGGGCTCCAAAATCACTGCAGATAGTGATTGCAGCCATGAAATTAAACGATGCTTACTCCTTGGAAGGAAAGTTATGACCAACCTAGATAGCATATTCAAAAGCTGAGACACTGCTTTACCAACAAAGGTCCATCTGGTCAAGGCTGTGGTTTTTCCAGTGGTCATGTATGGATGTGAGAGTTGGACTATAAGGAAAGTTGAGTGCCGAAGAATTGATGCTTTTGAACTGTGGGCTGGAGAAGACTCTTGAGAGTCCCTTGGACTGCAAGGAGATCCAAGCAGTCCATTCTGAAGGAGATCAGTCCTGGGATTTCTTTGGAAGGAGTGATACTAAAGCTGAAACTCCAATACTTCGGCCACTTCATGAGAAGAGTTGACTCATTGGAAACGACTCTGATGCTGGGAGGGATTGGGGGCAGGAGGAGAAGGGGACAACCGAGGATGAGATGGCTGGATGGCATCACCGACTCGATAGATGTGAGTTTGAGTGAACTCCGGGAGCTGGTGATGGACAGGGAGGCCTGGAGTGCTGTGATTCATGGGGCCGCAAAGAGCCAGAGACGACTGCGCGACTGAACTGAACGGAATAACTTTTTTTTAAAGGCTGTGGCAATGGTCAAGATGACAGCAGGAGGAGACTGGGAAGTGATCTCCAGAGGCAGAGGAACTACTCTGCTCCACTGCCACTAAGGAGGACAAAATAAATGTACACACCCTTCTTCCTCCCGGAGGAGATAGCAAGGCAGAAGGAAATGTACAATGGCCACAAAAGGAATCCTGTAATGATTTCTTTTCTCTGAGGAATATCCAATTTGGAGGGGAAAAAAAAGAATTTTTATCTGATTGGACCAAACCAAATTGCTTTGGCTTCTGGTTGAAATTGTTATTGAATATAGGGATGCGTAGAGTCCAGGTCAATGGTTAAATGTTGAGATTTTAGAATATTTGCAGTTTATCGCTTGCATTCAACTTTACAAATTTCATCCCTTTCAAGACCTGTTCTTTCAAGACCTGTTCGTTCAACACCTGAACGAACAATTTGGAGCAATGGCCACTAGGGGGCAGTCACGCCCCTTCGCCGTAGTGTTGAAATCGAGACCAGCTTTTTCAGGAGACGGTCTGCAAGGCAGGAGACTGCAGTTTCAGTCCCTGGATGGGGAAGATCCCCTGGAGAAGGGAATGGCTACCCACACCAGTATTCTTGCCTGGAGAATTCCATGGACGAGAAGCCTGGTGGGCAATAGTCCGCAGGATCGCGAAGAGTCAGACACGACTGAGCAGGTAACACTTTCACTTGTCACGTTTGGTGTTGGAACCAATCGATGGTCAGAAAACTACCAAACAACGTATTTAAACATGGTGCCAGTGTAGCGAGACCTTAGCTCATACAGGTACACCAAGGCCCTTTCCTCTCAGACCTCCACATGGATTCGCAGTTGATTTTGTGTCTGGGGTCAAACATTTTCACTGCAATTGCTTTTGGAAACTTAGAAGCTCCTCCTTGCCCATGCTCTCCACTCTGTAGCTTCAGGACCACATAGAAACAAAAGCCCTCGCGGGTGGATTTTATCAATATCATTTCATTTCATTAAATTGGAATTGAATGGCATAGAGGCAATTAACTTAAGCTGAAAGTCCCATGCAAGTGGAAAAAGACTCAAATCCCAATGGGATTCTGCAAAACAACTTACCCTTTGTTGTCTGTGATGAAAGTAGGAAAATGAACAGCACACACTTTCTGGTCCCCACCTAGCTCCTCCCCCCACCCCATGACAAATCCAAGGAGGACATAGCCTTCCAGAACTTTCCAGCAGCATGCGGACAAAGATAAGAGAAACTTCAGAACTCTCTGGTGCAGCAGTCCCCAGCTTTTTGGCACCAGGGGGCTGTTTGGTGGAAGACAATATGTCCATGGACCAGTGGGGAGGGATGGGGGATGGTCTGAGGATGATTCAAGCACATTATTTTTATCGTGCACTTGATTTCTATTATTATTATTATTACATCGGCTCCACCTCAGATCATCATGCATTAGATTCTGGAGGTTGGAACCCATGGTCTAGTGGGCCAGAATTTCAGCAACAAGAGTATTTATGGGAGGAGCCTGGGGTAGCCCCCAGAACTGTGCTCTCAGCTAGAGATGGCTCAAAGGGGCCACAGTGGAGAATCAAAGGCCAGGAGCTAATGGAGACTGCAAGATGTAGCTGCTTGAGGGTCATGTTTCCCACACTCATGAGCCTGGATAGATTGACATGCCTGCCAGATTGCCCCCTGGCAGGTAGAGATGATTCCACAAGGGATTTGGGGTGTCGTTACCAAAGGAAAGGGAATGGCCAGGAAAAAAAAAGCAAGACATGTCAATATGATTAATGGGAATTTGTAAACCTCCCAGGTGGCGCTAGTGGTACAGACTTCACCTGCCGATTCAGGAGACGGAGGAGATGCGTTTCTGATCCCTGGGTCGGGAAGATCCCCTGCAGGAGGGTATGGCAATCCACTCCAGTATTCTTGCCTGGAGAATCCCATGGACAGAAGGAGCCTGGCAGGCTACAGTCCATAGGGCTGCAAAGAGTCGGGCAAGGCTGAAGAGACTTAGCACACATGGGCCATGAAGTGAGATTTCCTTTCTGTTTAAACTTTATCCTTTTGGGTTGGACTACATTGAAGTCAGGTTATTGCATTTTCAAACCACCCCTTAGGTCTGCTTATCCTGATCAGTGGGACAACGAAGAGAACCATCAGAGAAGAAAAGAAGTTTAGGTGAGATGGACCACAACCAGCTCCTAATTTGGGTTGGCTGGCCTAGTTTACAGGGCTAAGCATTCCATGAAATATTCCCAGTTGTGATCCACTGGCATCGTTTGGTCCAAATTCCTCGAGAACTCATTAACAGATTCCAGGGCCTCCACCCCTTGAGTGGGACCTTGAGGGCACAATTCCACAAGTCTGGGGGCAAGGCCCAGGAATCTGTATTCTCAACATGCTCCCGAGGGAATGCCAAGGCAGCCAGTCCTTGGACTTAGACTTCAAGAACTCCACCCTTCCACGACCCTGCCACCAAACTGTAAATGCTTTTTCATGTACACTTGTGCCAGTCATATTCAACTCTTCGCAACCCCATGGACTCCTCTGTTGTGGAATTCTCCAGGCAAGAATACTGGAGTGGGTTACCACGTCCTTCTCTAGGGGATCTTCCATTGAACCCGGGTCTCTTGTGTCTCCTGCATTAGCAGGCATATTCTTAACTACTGTGCCACCTGGAAAACCCTTTCAAGTACCAGGAGACAGAAATTTAGACTAAATTTGAAACCAGTTGAGCTGCTGGCAAAATCTGGCAAATCACACATTTTGCCCACTGGTTCTCTGCTTCCTCTGCCAGAAAACAAGCCAAGCAAGATGGGGCTGGAACTGGAGGCTGAGTCATCAGTCCTTTAAATAAGCGCTCCCTTTACTGCCTCAACTCACGGGGGTGGGGGTGGGGATGGGAGGCGGGAGTCTGCAGGCCACACCTTGCTAACAAGTGAGCCAACTCTCCAGCGGACGCTGGCTATCTGCAGTTCACACTGAAGGCTGCAGATCCTGGCTGGGACCTCCTGGCAGTCTAACTCTCCCATTAATCCCTTGGGGAAGCCTTTCACTCCGGCAGCTGCTCCATATGCTGGGTCCATACTTTCTGCCTCCTCCAGGAAGCCCTTCTGATTCAGTTCCCCCTGTTTTCAGCCTCTGTCCACCCTGGAGCCTTCAGCACTCCCCTGAACTGCCTGTTTGACGTGTCTGTGTGTGTGTTTTAAGTTGTGGTCAAAAATAAAACACATATCATGAAATTACCCTCTTTATAAAGAGTTTTATTTGATTTAAAAATATATATATTTATTTACTTGGCTGCATCGGGTCTTAGTTGCAGCTTCCAGGATCTTTCGTTTCAGCACAGGCTGTTTATTGCAGTGTGCACGTTTGTCTAGTTGCGGGGCCTAGTTGCTCCAGGGATACATGCGATCTTAGCTCCCCGATCAGGGATTGAACCCACATCCTCTGCTCTGGGAGGCAGATTCTTAACCACGGGACCACCAGGGAAGTCCCAACAAAGTTTTAAGTGAACACAACTGTACAGCTGGGCTTCCCTGGTGGCTCAGTGGTAAAGAACCCACCTGCCAATGGAGGAGACATGGGTTTGATACCTGGGTTGGGAAGACCCCCTGGAGGAGGGCATGGCAACCCACTCTTGCCTGGGAAATCCCATGGACAGAGGAGCCTTGTAGGCTACAGTTCATGGGGTTGCAAAAAAGTCAGATATGACTTAGAGACTCCTGCTGCTAAGTCACTTCAGTCATGTCCAACTCTGTGCGACCGCAGCCTACCAGACTTCTCCATCCATGGGATGTTCCAGGCAAGAGTACTGGAGTGGGGTGCCATTGCCTTCTCCAGACTTAGAGACTAAAGAGCGACAAATGTACCTGTAAGGACCGTGTTGCAAAGCCTCTCTAGAACTCTTCTATCTTGCAGGACTGAAACTGTACCCACTGAACAGCAAAGCCCCACATCCCCCTCCAGTTCCCTCCCCAAGTCCTTGGCAACCACCCTTCTATTTGCTGTTCCTATGAATCTGACAAGTTTAAAAATACCTCATGTAAGCATCATCAAGAGATGGAAACCACCTAAATGCCTGCTGAAAGATGAGTGGAGGAAGGAGACATGGTGTTTTCCATAGGATGGAATAGTATTCAGGCACAAAGAAGGGCATCTTGTCCCAGGCTACGACATGGGTGAACCTGCAGGACGCTATGCTCAGCGAGCAAAGCCAGCCCTGGGAGGTCAGATTCTGCCCAAGCTTGACTCTCATTTCACTGGACCTGAGTCATAAGGTGGCATCTTCAAATCCCTTGGAGATCCTCAACAACCTCCACACCTGGCTGCTCTCCAGACCAAGGAGATGGCGACCTCCGTGGAATCCAGGCTTCAGAAGCTGCCCAAGTGGTTCCGGCACATGGCAAGTTTGAGAACGCAGGATCTGGAGTCAGAAAATCTAATTTCAGTCCTCAAGTCTGCTGCTTACTGGGTAAGTGGGCTTGGCCCGAGGAACCATCATAAGAGACGAATAGTCCTCACCGAGCACTGGGCATAGAGCCCCCTGCTGTTGCTGCCATGGCTGCTCCCATTTTACAGACAGCAGAGGCCCAGAGACATCAATCATCTTGCCTGAGGTCACACAGCAGGGAAACACGGGGACCAGGTTTGAATGCAGGCCGCCAGCTCAGCAGGAAGCATTGGCATACAGGTCTCATTGGTCCTAGTGAGATACTTCTGGATGTCGCACTTTATTCTGAGAACATCTGGGGGCCTTTCGGGGACCTTTGATTTGGGAACAAAAGACCAGCCATCCCAGGATGACGAGAATGACGGAAAGAGAAAGCAGGCTTCAGGCGAGACAGCATCACTGGCTCAATGGACGTGAACCTGAGCAAACTCCGGGAGACAGTGAAGGACAGGGAGCCTGGCATGCTGGAGGCCAGGCTCAGGCTCAGCAACTGAGCACCACCAACAGGCTTCAAGGAAATGCAAACTGAAGCACAGCGAAGAAGGCAGAGACGTGACGGCCGCCTCATCACACCCCGTCCCGCGTCTCCAACTCAGGGTCGGGGCAGGAGCACGGATGCTGAACTCAGCTCCAGCGGCGTTCCTCTCTGCACGACAGGGCAGCATGTCCTGGCAGCTGAACTTCCTCTACTGGCCAAAAAAAAGCTGCTATATTTCAAGGAGCCCTGTGCCAAGGTCCAGTTACACATCAC
Source organism: Madoqua kirkii (assembly GCA_006408675.1). Lineage (NCBI taxonomy): Eukaryota > Metazoa > Chordata > Mammalia > Artiodactyla > Bovidae > Madoqua > Madoqua kirkii. Next base: position 11,033 of record SJYC01071632.1, read on the forward strand.
TTTCCTCTCCCATGTGCCGTTCACCTCTGTCCTTCTTCACACTGCTGTCCTTCTACAAACACGGAGGGGCCTTTCTTTCCTGGTTTCTCCAGCCTCTGTTTGTTCTAGCTGATGATAAATGTTGAGCTAATGGGCAGTTTCAGCTTCGAGACCAGGAACATCCTGTACCGCTTGGACAGGTCAGGCCCACGGTGTGGCAGGCTGCCACTGGCTTTGCCCTGTTCCCTCCAATGCTGTGACCTGTTGTGGGCCCTGGCGGCCCCCTCGTGGAGGCCGATTACCATATTTCCTGGTATATAAAGCCCTAGAGTGGAGGTGGCTCCCAGCTGGGGGCAATTTTGCCTTCTCTCCCCAGGGGACATCTGGCAATGCCTGGAGACAGTTTGTGCATGCGTGCTAACTTGCTTCAATCATGTTCAACTCTTTGCAACCCTATGAACCATAGCCCGCCAGGCTCTTCTGTCCATGGGATTCTCCAGGCAAGAATGCTGGAGTGGGTTGTCATGCCCTCCTCCAGGGCATCTTCCCACCCCAGGGATCAAACCCACATCTCCAGTGGCTCCTGTGTTGCACACGGAGCCACCAGCGAAGCTCCAGAGACAGTTCCAGTCAGTTCAGTTACTCAGTCATGTCCAGCTCTTTGTGACGCCATGGACTGCAGCATGCCAGGCTTCCCTGTTCATCACCAACTCCTGGAGCTTGCTCAGACTCATGTCCATCAAGTTGGTGCTGTCATCCAAACAACTCATCCTCTGCCGAACCCTTCCCTCCTGCCTTCAATCTTTCCCAGCGTCAGGGTCATTTATAGTGAGTCACTTCTTTGCATCAGGTGCCCAAAGTATTGGAGTTTCAGATTCAGCATCAGTCCTTCTAATGAATATTCAGGACTAATTTCCTTTAGGATGGACTAGTTGGATCTCCCTGCAGTCCAAGGGACTCTCAAGAGTCCTTTCCAAAACCACAGTTCAAAAGCATCAATACTTCGGGGCTCAGCTTTCTTTCAGAGAAAGCAATAGCAACCCACTCCAGTACTCTTGCCTGAAAAATCCCATGAATGGAGGAGCCTGGTAGGCTGCAGTCCATGGGGTCACTAAGAGTTGGACACGACTAAGTGAATTCACTTTCACATTTCACTTTCATGCATTGGAGAAGGAACGCAACTCATTCCAGTGTTCTTGCCTGGAGAATCCCAGAGTCAGCGGAGCCTGGTGGGCTGCCTTCTATGGGGTCGCACAGAGTCGAACATGACTGAAGCGATTTAGCAGCAGCAGGTTGGTCATAGATTTCCTTCCAAGGAGCAAGCGTCTTTTAATTTCATGGCTGTAGCCACCATCTGCAGTGATTTTGGAGCCCAAGAAAATTAAGTCTGTCACTGTTTCCATTGTTTTCCCATCTATTTGCCATGAAGTGATGGGACCGGGTGCCATGATCTTAGTTTTCTGAATGTTGAGTTTTAAGCCAAGTTTTTCACTCTCCTCTTTCACTTTCAACAGGCTCTTTAGTTCTTTTTTGCTTTCTGCCAAAAGAGTGGTATCATCTGCATATCTGAGATTATTGATATTTTTCCTGGCAATCTTGATTCCAGCTTGTGCTTTATCCAGCCCAGCATTTCACTTCGCACAGAAGTATTGATGCTTTTGAACTCTAGTGTTGGAGAAGACTCTTGAGAGTCCCTTGGACTGCAAGGAGATCCAACCAGTCCATTCTAAAGGAGATCAGCCCTGGGTGTTCATTGGAAGGACTGATGCTGAAGCTGAAACTCCAATACTCTGGCCACCTCATGCGAAGAGCTGACTCATTGAAAAAGACCCTGATGCTGGGAGGGATTGGGAGCAGGAGGAGAAGGGGACAACAGAGGATAAGACGGCTGGATGGCATGACGGACTTGATGGATGTGAGTTTGAGTGAACTCCGGGAGTTGGTGATGGACAGGGAGGCCTGGCATGCTTTGATTCATGGGGTTGCAAAGAGCTGGACGCGACTGAACTGACTGACTCTGGATACGTTAAGTAAGCAGGGTGACAATATACAGCCTTGACGTACTCCTTTCCCAATTTGGAACCAGTCCGTTTTTCCATGTTTGATTAATACTGTTGCTTCTTGACCTGCATACTGACTTCTCCGGAGGCAGGTCAGGTGGTCTGGTATTCCCATCTCTTGAAGAATTTTCCACAATTTGTTGTGATCCACACAGTGAAAGGCTTTGGCGTAGTCAATAAAGCAGAAGTAAATGTTTTTCTGGAACTCTCTTGCCTTTTCAATGATCCAACAGATGTTGGCAATTTGATCTCTGGTTCTTCTGCCTTTTCTAAATCCAGCTTGAACATCTGGAAGTTCATGATTCATGTACTGTTGAAGCCTGCCATGGAGAATTTTGAGCATTACTTTGTTAGCGTGTGAGATGAGCGCAATTGTGTGGTAGTTTGAACATTCTTTGGCATTGCCTTTCTTTGAGATTGGAATGAAAACTGACCTTTTCCAGTCCTACAGTCACTGCTGAACTTTCCAGATTTGCTGGTATATTGAGTGCAGCACTTTCACAGCATCCTCGTTCAGGATTTGAAATAGCTCAACTGGAATTCCATCACCTCCTCTAGCTTTGTTCATAGTGATGCTTCCTAAGGCCCACTTGACTTCACATTCCAGGATGTCTGGCTCTAGGCGAATGATCACACCATTGTGATTATCTGGGTCATTAAGATCTTTCTCTGCATAGTTCTGTGTATTCTTGCCACCTGTTCTTAATATCTTCTGCTTCTGTTAGGTCCATACCGTTTCTGTCCTTTACTGGGCCCCTCTTTGCATGAAATGTTCCCTTGGTGTCTCTAATTTTCTTGAAGAGATCTCTAGTCTTTCCCATTCTATTGTGTGCTTAGTCACTCAGCTGTGTAGCCTCTTTGCCACTCGTTGGACTATAACCCACCAGGCTCCTCTGCCCATGGGGATTCTCCAGGCAAGAATACTGAAGTGGGTTGCCATTTCCTCCTCCAAGCCCATTCGATTGTTTTCCTCTATATCTTTGCATTGATCGCTGAGGAAGGTTTTCTTATCTCTCCTTGCTATTCTTTGGAACTCTGCATTCAGATGGATATATCTTTTCTTTTCTCCTTTTCTTTCACTTCTTTTCTTTTCACAGCCTCCTAAAACAACTGCTTTGCCTTTTTGTATTTCTTTTTCTTGGGAATGGTCTTGATCCCTGCCTCCTGTGCAATGTCATTACCCTCCATCCATAGTTCTTAAGGCCCTCTGTCTATCAGATCTAATCCCTTGAATCTATTTCTCACGTCCACTGTATAAACCATAAGGGATTTGATTTAGGTCATACCTGAATGGTCTAGTGGTTTTCCCTACTTTCTTCAATTTAAGTCTGAATTTGGCAATAAGGAGTTCATGATCTGAGCCACAGTCAGCTCCCGGTCTTGTTTTTGCTGACTGTATAGAGCTTCTCCATCTTTGGCTACAAAGAATATAATCAACCTGATTTCAGTGTTGACCATCTGGTGATGTCCATGTGTAGAGTCTTCTCTTATGTTGTTGGAAGAGGGTATTTGCTGTGACCAGTGCGTTCTCTTGGCAAAACTCTGTTAGCCTTTACCCTGCTTCATTCTGTACTGCAAGACCAAATTTGCGTGTTATTCCAGGTATCTCTTGACTTCCCTTTTTTGCATTCCAGTCCCCTATAATGAAAAGAAGAACTTTTTGGGTGTTAGTTCTAAAAGGTCTTGTAGATTTTCATAGAACCGTTCAACTTCAGCTTCTTCAACATTACTGGTTGGGGCATAGACTTGTATTACTGTGATATTAAATGGTTTGCCAAGGAAATGAACAGAGATCATTCTGTCATTTTTGAGATTGCATCCAAGTACTGCATTTTGTACTCTTTTGTTGACTATGAGGGCTACTCCATTTCTTCTAAGAGATTCTTGCCCACAATGTAGGTATAATGGTCGTCTGAGTTAAATTCACTCATTCCAGTCCACTTTAGTTCACTGATTCCTAAAATGTCAATGTTCACTCTTGCCATCCCCTGTTTGACCACTTCCAATTTGCCTTGATTCATGGGCCTAACATTCCAGGTTCCTATGCAATATTGTTCTTTACAGCATCAGACTTTACTTTCATCACCAGTCACGTCCACAACTGGATGTTTTTTTTGCTTTGGCTCCATCTCTTCATTCTTTCTGGAGTTATTTCTCCCTCTTATCCAGGAGCATATTGAGCACCTACCAACCTGGGGAGTTCCTCTTTCAGTGTCATATCTTTTTGCCTTTTCATCCTGCTCATGGGGTTCTCAAGGCAGGAATACTGAAGTGGTTTGCCATTCCCTTCTCCAGTGGACCACAATTTGTCAGACCTCTCCACCATGACCCATCCTTCTTGGGCAGCCCTACACAGCACGGCTCATAGTTCCGTTGAGTTAGACAAGGCTGTGGTCCATGTGATCAGTTTGATTAGTTTTCTGTGATTGTGGTTTTCATTCTATCTGCCCTCTGATAAGGATAAGAAGCTTATGGAAGCTTCCTGATGGGAGAGACTGACAATGGGGGAAACTAGGCCTTGTTCTGATAGGCGGGGCCATGCTCAGTAAATCTTTAACCCAATTTTCTGTTGGTGGGCGCGGCCGTGTTCCCTCCCTGTTATTTGACCTGAGACCAAACCATGGTGGGGCTAAAGAAGATGATGTCCTCCTTCAAAAGGCCCCATGCAGGCACTGCTGCATCCAGGGCCCCTGGCCCTGCACCAGGCCACCGCTGGCCCACACCTCTGCCGCAGACTCCTGGACACTCACAGGAAAGTCTGGGTCAGTCTCTTGTGGGTCCCTGCTCCTTTCTCCTGGGTCCTGGTGCACACAAGGTTTTGTTTGTACCCTCCACGAGTCTGTTTCCCCAGTCCTGTGTAAGTTCTGTAATCAAATCCCACTGGCTTCCAAAGTCAAATTCCCTGGGGGTTCTCAGTTCCTTTGCCAGATCCCCAGGTTGGGAAATCTGTTGTGGGTACTAGAACTTTCTTAACAATGTGAGAATTTATTTTGTATAACTGCTCTGCAGTTTGCGAGTCTCTGTGGGGGTTCTGGGTCCTGGTGCACACAAGGTTTTGTTTGAGACCTCCGAGCATCTCTGGTGGGTATGGGGTTTGATTCTAAATGCGATTTCTCCCCTCGTACCACATTGCTGGGGCATATCCTTTGCCCTTGGACATGGGGTGTCTTTTTTTGGTTGCATCCAACATTCTCCTGTTGATGGTTGTTCAGCAGCAAGTTGTAATTTTGGAGTTCTCACAGGAGAAGATGAGTGCATGTACTTCTCCTCTGCCATCTGTGTGTGCCCTCCATCCTTATAGACAGTTTATTTATTATACACAGTATTTGGATGTGTTTACATTTCAAGAAGTTGGTTCAGACTTTTGGATTAATATGCAGCCTTATATAATTTCCATAATTTAAAATAATGTGAAATACATTTCCTGTGAATGTTCTTGTATTAATACCATAAAGTCTGATTTTCAGAAATGAAATTATTGGAATTAAGTGGGAAATGCCTATCTATGCATAGGAAGTAAAATCAGAAAGAGAGCTAAATTAGCACTCCTGCCCAGACAAAGAAGTCCGACCAACTTGAGCTCTCCTCTGAGGCAGTTTAGGCTGTCTCAATTGAGGAGTGCAGTTGGCATCTAGTGGGTGGAACCCAAGGGTGCTGCTCAACACCTGCCATGCACAGAACAGCCCTGGCAGCAGAGAGTTACCTGGCCCTGGTGTCAATATAATATAGAGCTCTTACAAGGAACATTTTTGCAAGAAAACATTCACAAGTACTTTTCATAATACAGTTATTCAAAATGACTTCAAAGTGGTTCTGCATTTAAAATATCTTCTTTTTAAGTGAGAACAGTAAATTCTACCCTGACATCCAGCTGCAAACTGTAAATCTTCAATGTTGTCATATTCTACTGGCTGAAAAGAGTACGGACTTTAAAACTGAGCTGAAAATTAATAACTTGAGCTCAATGAAAACAGCTACCCAGCCACGCCGTGGCAGTAATAGATTAAACTGTAAAGCTGTGAGAAATAACTCACATTAGCTTTTATCAGCTGTCTTGCATTCGGCTGCATTGGACGTGAAAGAAAATATCTTTGCTTTATGGCTTTATATGCTAAGTCGCTAAGTCATGTCCGCCTCTTTGAGATCCCATGGATTTGGAGCCCTGGCTCCTCTGTCCATGAGATTTCCCAGGCAAAAAGACTGGAGCGGGCTGGCACTTTCTCCTCCAGGATTACTGTGGGTATTTAGTGCTTTATGCCTCTGTTGTGTTGCCACAAACCACCACTAGAGGGTGGTAGTATTACCTTCTCTTTCACTCGCTACTTGGCCTTTCAGAAGCAGGATAAATTTTGGACACATGTTCTGGACGGAGGAGTAGAGATTCATATTCATGTCTATATGTAAAATATTTCTTGTTCCAGTATTTACCTCCAATGTAAAATGAAAACCCATCTGACTTGTGTACATAGGGCCTGATCCCTTAAAATAATAGTTTGCAGACTTTTTATGATCGTCAGAATAAACTGAAGGGCTTATAAAAAACAGATTCTGAGTCATGCTCTTAGAGATTTAACAGGCTTAGTTTAGAATCCGCACTTTGACAAATATTCCATATGTGCGTTAAACGATTCAACTGTTTCACATATGCATGTGCAAGCACACACACACACACACACACACACACACACACACACACTTCTCCATTCTGTGACCCTCACGGAAGCCTGCGATAATAGATTACATTAAAGGCCCTAACTCTCTCTGCTTCTGCCCTCACCTCTGTATTCCTTTCCCTGAAGGAGGGAGCTGATTTCACCTCCTATGAACCTGGGTAAGATTTGTAACCTGCTTGGCCAATAGAAGGCAGAGAATAATGGTATCTTATTGCAAGCTTAAGAGGCTTTATGTTGCTTCTTGCTCTCCTGCATCTCTGCCATCACATGAGACCATACCTGAGTCAGTCTGATACAGGACAGGAGACTTAGGAAGGGGGTTGAGCTGCCCCAGTCACTTCACCCAAGGGTATCACCAGCCAACACCTAGACCTGTGAGCAAATCCTGCCAAGGTCAGCATACCCACCCATCCAGAACCTAGCTGGTCCCAGACACGTGAACAGTGAACACTGGTTGTCGTACGCATTGTGGCTGTGGTTGCACAGCAGTAGCTAACTCACCCGCTATCTTGCAAGCATCCCCCATCAATCAAGGGCTTCCCTGGTGTCTCAGATGGCACAGAATCAGCCTGCAAATGCAGGAGATCCGAGTTTGATCCCTGGGTTGGGAAGATCCCCCGAAGCAAGGAATGGCAACCCATTCCAGTATTCTTGCCTGGAGAATCCCATGAACAGAGGAGTCTACAGTCCATGGGGGATACAAAGATTCAGACACGATTGAGCGACTAAGCACGTATGCACTGTCGATCAAAGCAGGCAAGTGTTGGGGAGATCAGAGACAAAGGGAAAGGCTTTGCCTCCTTGCTGTACTTAACTGCTCTTCCCATCACTTTCCCACCAATCAAATGGGCACACCAGGGTCTGCCCTCTCTATTGGGTGGGTGGTCACAAGAATCAAATGATACAGTTCATACGAAGGCACTTTGTAAGCTGAAGTTCTGGGTAGGTCTGGAAGCACAGTGTCCCCCACTTGGTGACAGGTCCTGGATGAACACTGCTGCACTATCTGTTTCATCCTCATGCCCCCGTATACAGACTGGCCCGTGCCTTCCCGCCCTCAGCTCTCCTGGTCTTAGCTTCAGAGTCATCTCATCACTGAGTCCTCACCCAGCCCAGGTGGCTCTCTTTATGATACACTGTTTCCTTCACAGATTATATTCCAATGTGTAGCTTTTTCCTGTTTCCAAACTTCTTGAAAATTTATTTCAGTTGGAGGATATTTGCTTTACAATGTGGTGTCGGTTTCTGCTGCCGACTTGTACTTTTACTTATCCTTTTTCTCGTTTATTGTCAGCCCCCCTCCCCCACGACCCTGTAGGCTCCATGGGTGCATGGGGCTATTCTGTGTGATACAGCCTTGTGTCCCAGTGCCTAGCCCAATGTGTGGCACATGATAGGTGTCCACAAATATTCGGGGAAGGGGAGACCCAGCGACTAAGTATCGTTCTGGTTTTGCAGATTAGGACATGAGGTTTAAAGAGTCTAAGTAGCTGACTCAAGCCTCTTGGCTCTTAATTGCCCAGTCAGGTCGGAACTCCAGTTTACACTGCCCCCCAGGGAGGGTTTGGTTGGTCACAGAAGTCCTGGGCCATGGCCTTGGATGGGGGCAAGGAAAGCAATGATCAGAACAGAAAAAGGCAAATGAAGGCTCCTGCCCCATGGGTGATGAGTCAGAAACCTCAGCTTCGTAAAGCCAGAGAGGCTCTGTAATTAGTGAGCTCCAGACACCTGGCAGGGCTGCTCTCCCGCAGGCCATCTGTGCAGGGCTGCGCAAGGCGCTTCCTCCAGCCCTGCCACCAGGAGCCCAAGCCCAGAAGCTCGAGGGGGAACTGTTCTCAGAGGAGGGAGAGAGGACAGGCTTTCTTGGAAGCTGGAAGCATCTGATCATACACCCAAGTGTGGCTAAACCAAAATACTTGTTTCTTTTCCTTTTTTTTTTTTTTTCGGCCATGCACTGTGGCAGGCAGGATCTCAGCTCCCTGACCAGGATGGGACCTACTCCTGCAGTGGAAGCTGGAGTCTTCACCACTGGACTGCCAGGAAGTTCCCAAAATATATATTTCTAATTTCCTGTTGGATTGGGATGTCCTACAAGGTCAGCTTGAGAGAGGAAACCCAGTTTAGAGAGAGGAGAAGCAGGAAATCCATCAAGGGAGAAACAAAGCACACGTGTGAATTCCCTTACACCAGCGAGGACATCAGAGTTCACGCGTTCCTGTATTGCACGTGTCCTCCCCCAATGCAGGGCCTCCCTGGTGGCTCAGATGTTAAAGAATCCACCTATAATGTAGGAGACCCGGATTCAATCCCTGGGTTGGAAAGATCCCCTGGAGAAGGAAATGGCAACCCACTCTAGTATTCTTGCCTGGAGAATCCCATGGACAGAGGAGCCTGGTGGGCTACAGTCCATGTGATCACAAAGAGTCGGGAGTGACAGCACACTCTTCCAATGCACCCATGTAAGAAACATGAGACTGGAGGGGGTTGAGGTAGGTGAATCAGGCCCCTCCCAAAAGATGTCCACTTTCTAGTTCCAGAAGCTGTGATGTATTACTTTACATGGCAAAGAGACTTTGAAGATGTGATTAAGTTAAGAATCTTGAGATGGGAAGTTTATCTTGGATTATCAGGGCAAGCCCAGTGTGATCACAGGGCCCTAGGAGGTCAGAGGGAAGAGAAAATGCTTTGAAGATGGAGGGAGGGGCCATACACCAAGGATCGCAGGTGATTTAGACAAAAAGGGAAGAAATGGATTCTTCTCCTGGAGCTTCTAGAAGAAACCAGCCCTGCCAATGCCCAACGAAACTAATTTGAGATTTCTGACCTGCAGTGATGTGAGATAAGTTTATGTTGTTTTAAAGCCACTAAGGTTTTTCCTGTGGTCACGTATGGATGTGAGAGTTGGACTGTGAAGAAAGCTGAGCTCCAAATAACTGATGCTTTTGAACTGTGATGTTGGAGAAGACTCTTGAGAGTCCCTTGGACTGCAAGGAGATCCAACCAGTCCATTCTGAAGGAGATCAACCCTGGGATTTCTTTGGAAGGAATGATGCTAAAGCTGAAACTTCAGTACTTTGGCCACCTCATGATAAGAGTTGACTCACTGGAAAAGACTCTGATGCTGGGAGGGATTGGGGGCAGGAGGAGAAGGGGATGACAGAGGATGAGATGGCTGGATGGCATCACTGACTCAATGGACGTGAGTCTGAGTGAACTCCAGGAGATGGTGATGGACAAGGAGGCCTGGCGTGCTGCGATTCATGGGGTCGCAAAGAGTCAGACACAACTGAGTGACTGAACTGAACTGAACTGAAGGCTGTGGTGATCTCTTAAAGCAGCACCAGGAAACTATGACAGGTTTGAAAGTAAACTATGAGGCAAATACTCCCAGTGGTAGCCAACAGCTTCACCTGGTACCTGAAGTCACATCACAAAAGCGGAAGTTATCCTTTTCTGTTCACTTACTGAGTAGATCAAGTAGGTATGGTCCTGATCATTGTAACACTTCTGTTACTGACCTCCTTTATATATATATGTGTATATAATTTGGCTTCACTCAGTCTTCCTTGTGGCACGCAGGACCTTCAGTCTTTAGTTGCAGTATGTGAATCCAAGTGGTGGCATGTAATCTAGTTCCCTGCCCAGGAATCAAACCTGGCCCCTCTGCATTAGCAGCACAGAGTCTCAGCCCCTGGACCACCAGAGAAGTCTCTAACCTCCTTTCTTAGTTAAGTAAGAGCAAGGGGACTTCCCTGGTGGTCCAGGGGCTAAGATTCCACATTCCTAATGCAGAGGGCCCAGGTTTGATCCCTGGTCAGGGAACTAGATCCTCCATGCCACAACTATGACCTGGTTCAGCCAAATAAATATTAAAACTATATATTCTTTAAGAAAAAGAGAAAGAGTAGTCCTCAGACTCAAAACCTTCTACTAACAACCACCTGAAATATGCATTTAATAACATTCTTGGTTTTAATTGTATCTCACTTTTATTGCTTAGTTGTGTCCAACCCTTAGGGGGCCCATGGACTGTAACCCATGTAGCAGGCTTCTCTGCCCATGGGATTTTCCAGGCAAGAATGCTGCAGTGGGGTGCCATTTCCTTCTCAAGAGGATCTTCCCGACCCAGGAATCAGACTCGTGTCTCTTGCATCTTCTGCACTGGCAGATGGATTCTTTAGTGCCACCTGGGAAGCCCATCTCATTTCTAACTGGGTCACTAATGACAACTGATGTTGGTCTCCAACTTTATGAATTTGAAATAAATTATAAGTTTAGTTTTTTTCTGAATAAATGCATTTATATAAGAGAGTTGATTTAAGGGGGAAAAAATGTCCAGTCAACGATAGCATAAGATGTACATGCCTACGAGCAAAGAGCATGCAGATGGCATATGGACCAATAACGTCTGGTAAACACTAGCTTAGCTGTGGGACGATAAGGAACTGAGCTTCTGATGGGGTTTAGCAGGCACCAGCCTTTCTGCCTGCCTAGTGTCTGAGTTTCCCTCTTTTGTTGGGGGCATTCCCTCCTTTCTGGGTCTTTGTGGGCTGCAGAACTCACCTCCCACTGTAGAAATGGAAGATGCTTGATAAGCATTTCCCAGCCTCCCTTGCAGCAAGGCCATGGTCCATGACCCAGTCTTCACCAATCAGATGCACCGGGCCCGGCTCTGACTCTAAAGCAGTCAGGGTCGCACAGATGCTTTCTGTAAGATCAAGTTCTTGGTGCAAGAAGCATCGTGTGGTGACTGCAGTGGTTTCCTTAGAAAACTGAGTTCTGTGGAACCATCCGATGTGGTGTGGGGAGCTGGGGTGGCTACCTGCCTTCCTTTTAATAGATTTCTGATTTAACTTTTTTTTTTTCTGTTTTTTTGCCACATGTGCATGGGATCTTAGTTCCCCAACCAGGGATAGAACCCATCCCCCTCTGAATTGGAAGCATGGAGCCTTAACCGCTGAACCACCAGGGAAGTCCTTCTTTTTTCTGTTAAGTCAGCCAAAGTCGCTGGTGCTTGCAACTCAGGACCCTGACTAAAACAGAACGTGGGTGCCACAGGCCACAGACACAGTGGTGGAGCTGAGAGCAGCTGGGACCCAATTTCCAGGCTGGGAGGCGGTGGCCCAGGCATTGCTATCGCAAACCATGTGATTTACACCAAGGCTTGGAAGCTTTCTGTAAAGGGCCAGCTAGTCAGGGTTTCACACTTAGGTCCATATGATCACTTTTGCAGTTGCTCAAGTCTGCCGTTGAGAGCTGCCTGGAATAGCATGCAAATTAGTGGGCGTGGCTATGTACCAATAATACTGTGTTTGGAAAATCAGGTGGTTGCCTGTATTTGGCCCATGAACCATGGTTTAACCCTGGTTTAAACTGTCACCTATTTCACACCAACCATGTACCCGTGGACGTTGGGAGCATCAGAAAAATCTGTAGAAACACATCAGGACGCCCCTGCTAGAAAAAGTCAATCTTGGGCCAAGGATGGTTCGTTTAATGACAAAAATGGAAGAAACTATGGCTTTGTTGAGATTCTTTCTGCCTGAGACCGGCAGTCTAAATTGGTGGAGAATCCAGTGATTGGGAGATTTACAGGGATAAGCAAGTCAGATTCAGAAGCAGAGGCTGGTAAACTTTATTTGTCAAGGGCCAGATAATAAATATTTTAGGTGTTATAGGTCACATGCGGTCTCTTTTTTGCATTTTTTAAATAGCTCTTTTTAAAGATACATTTATTTATTTAATTTTGACTGCTCTGGGCCTTCGTTGCTGCGCGTGGGTTTCTCTAGCTGCTGTGAGCAGGGGCTGCTCTAGCTGCGACGCATGGGCTTCTTGTTGCAGCGGCTTCTCTTGCTGTAGAGCACGGGTTCTGGAGCGCACAGGCTTCAGTCAGTTGTGGCACACAGGCTTAGCTGGCCCACAGCACGTGAAATCTTCCCAGACCAGGGATCGAACCTATGTTCCCATGGATTCTTAACCACTGGGACCACCAGGGAAGCCCCAAATAACTCTTTAAGAATGAAAAAGCATTCTGCGTTTGAGGACCACAGAAAGGCAGGGCTTTGGCCAGCAAGCCAGTAGTTTGCTAAGCCCTGGTCTAGACTAAGGGTCTGTGGTGTGAAGGCAAAAAACTGGGCAGAGATATATGGGGTGATAGGAAAAGATATGTCAGATCCTGTAGCCTTCTTCATCAGACAAAGGATCAGCCTGGGGACACGGCTAGGACTGAAGGCTCGAAGAGACTGAAGCATAAGACTGAGAGGTAAGAATTAGGTCCAAAGATGAAGTCCATCTCATTCATTAAGACCATAAACCAAAACCAGCCTACAATGCTCCTACTAGATCCCTGTCAAAATGTGTGTGATAATAAATTTTTGCTTAAAAAACTCCACATGAGGGGTCTGGCTGGCTTAGCCTGGCATGGTCAGAGGAACGGAGAGCCTTCAACCCCCAGGTACTACCGAGACCCTTTGCACCCACAAGAAGGAGGAAAGGGCCTCCTCCCCACGCCCACCTTAGATAAGGCCTTGGAGGACAGTGGACAAGAGAGATCATCACACGGAGTGGAACCAGACAAATCCTGCATTGACACAGCCTGGTCTTACTCCCATCATGGACGGGAGCTCTTGGAACTGGTAAGCGGCAGGGACACCGTGCCTGGACCTCTGGGCACTGATGCTTATCCTGCTCATCCATTTTCCAAACCGGGTCATTTATTGCAGACCTCCAGTTCCTTTCCCCGTTCCTCACTGGGTGCCTTTAGGAGCCTGTGACGACTCTAAGTCATACAGTCATGCGGCCTTCATGGGCCATGAGACACACTGGGCCTGATGGATATCAACCCATCACCAAGTGACCCTGGAGTGGCTGGGACTTCAGGGTGTCTACCTCCTGGCAAAGGGTATGGTTTATTTCATGAATGTACAACTTTTGACTACTTTTGGCATTCCTTAGGGAAAAGTGAAAGCTCTGGTTTTTCTTTCTTTTGGGGGGAGGGGTTTGGGGGGAAGAGTGTATTTTATGATAGTCTTAATTTCATCATCACCCAACCCTTTAAAGCAGAAGTCTTTTAAATACAACCTGAAGAACAGGACTGGCTACATAACTTGCAGAGACCATCGCAAAAGGAAAATGTGGGGCTGTTTGTCCAAATATCATTAAGAATTTTAAGTCGGTGCTAGCCGATCATTAACCAAGCGTGGGGCTCTTCAAGGTGTGGGCGGGCTCCTGTGTCACTGTCGGTCATTCATCCAGAAAGCAGCAGACGGAGTGAGAAGCCCTCCTTTGACCACCTTTCAGCCCCTCCCAGGTTGCTGTACAAGCCACTCGTTAGGACCCTGCATTCAACGTGGCAGCTTCTTTCTCTAGATATTGGCAGCAGTGGGAACACTGGAGTCGACTGTTCTGGGCAATTTGGTTTTAAACTTTATTTTTCCATGTACAGTTTCAGATTATACAAAACATAGAAAAGGACTACTTTAAAGGCACATTAAGTAGAAAGTCTCTAACTACTCTTAAAATCACATTTGTCCCCAAATCAAGATTCAGACTTAACCTCTACACCTTTCCCTAGCATCTCCCCATCACCACTGTACCGCCCCCCACCCCAATATATAAAACTGTCCAACTTGCTGTATTGTAAGTAATCTTTCAACTATTAGTGAGTTTAGTAATTCCCATCCAGGCAGATTTTAAATGAGGCTATAGCATCTATTCAAGCTTCCGCGTTTAGTGTGCTTACATACAGGCTTGTGGGGTTAGGTTTCTTCATCACCAGTGAATACAGAGCATCCTGGGGCTTCATCCTCCTGATTAGAGATGCACAGACACACAACCCATTGCAGAGAATGTGGGGCAGGGCGGGGGGGAAATGTCTCCAATTTTCCTGTATTCACATATGAGTGTACACATTCACGCAGAGCAACAAATCAAGCATTCTCCAAACTTATTTGAACAGAAACCCAAAGTAATTTTAATGCGAGTAATAAAAATGAGTTAGTCTGTCTTCATTCATAGCCCCTCAATGAAAGAATTACAGTACTTTATAAAAATGTCCTAAAATATGCAAGCTACAGTTCCCTCAAATGCAGTTGTCATCAGTAATACATTTGGTCCTAATATTTGCCTCTTGGATGTCTTAGCTCATTGTCTCTGCTGTCCTTGAGTAACTGATCATGAGCACCAAGTGAGGGCTGAACCTACCGATGGGTAAGAAGGCTGGGTACTGTCTTGCTCACACCATCACTGCTTTTCCACCTCTCCAGGGCACATCGTGTCGTGGGGGGAAAGGAAGCTTCACAAAACCTTGGCGTCACAGATGGATGTGGGCACTGAAAGCTATACAGGAATAGTGGAGAGACCGGCCAGGAAAATCCATGGCTCATTTCAGATACCACTCCTGGAGCCTTTTGGAAAAGGAAATTCATTCATTGCTTGGAGGTGAAGCTTTCTGATTTCTGATTCTAAGGGATTCTGCTTGTTTCCACTGTGGCATCAGAGAGCTA
>SJYC01071633.1:0-68734 GCA_006408675.1 Madoqua kirkii
GCCTATACCCGCTTCTCATGTGGAACTTGGCTAAGCATCCAAGGAGGTTTTCTCCCGTACCCAGACCCCCTCTCCCCACCTTCCACCACTAAACACACAGAGATTCAGTGCAGGAAGCTGAGGTGAGAGAGGGGGGTTCAGTGTAGCCCAAACCTAGGGGAAGATACCCCCAAGACCTGGCTTTCTCAGCGTCTTGTCCATCCCATTACATCCCCGTGGTTATCCTGCTGAACACTTTTGGATTTGAGCTTTGCAAGATTTTTGGCTTTGTCATGTTGAGGCTTTCGGATGGGCAGGAGTTCTGAATTCCAGCCTTCAAGTCTATTCTCTGATCTCAAGAACATAAAAACTCTTCTTTTGGCTTTTAAAGGAAACAATGTGTTTGCTAGAAAAACCACACACACAAAAAAACTGCTTATATACAAAACGGTTATGTGGATTCTGAACCGCGGGCGAAAGCCACCCAGCTCCTGGGCTCTATTTGCGTTTCCTCAGTATCAGATACATGAGGCCGCTGATGAAGGTGAACGCAAAGGCCACCCAGGCCAGGATGAAGGAGTAGCCGAAGCTGCCACCCGAGGTCTGGGCATACAGTTCTTGGTTGCTCTCGTGAATGTCTTTGCGCCGGTCTGTGTAAATGGAAGCTGCGATCATGACACACAGGCCTGTTGGAAGAAAGCCAGGGCCCAAATAAATCACAGACCACAGTGTGCACCGGGGACCCGAGGGGACTGTGGTCAGAGCTGAAGACAAATGTCAGGTTTTATTATTAGCAGGCATTTATTTTAGTCTCTTGGAAAGATTACAACTAGTATTTTGTGGCAGAATATTGCCCTATAGCCATTCAGCTGCCCATTCTTGCTGGCTGAATCCAGTGTCATTTGCACAGCCAGCTACCCAGCCCAGAGAATCATAACTGCTCCAGGATATGGGTCAGCCAGGCAGGAAGTAGTTTGCTTTGCAGGACACATATGGTCTCTATCGCAACTACTCATCCCGTCCTGTTTACTTGTTATAGTTTATGGTTCTATATATCCCAGTTCTGGCCACAGAAAATTCTACAGTGAAAATTATTATTACTGTATTACCCTGAAAAGAGGGAGATGAGAGAGGAGAAAGCATTTTTTGATGCTGTAGTTTCCCTTGCTTACTGCTTTAGAAACTCTTGGTGGTGGTGGTTTATTAGGTCAGGATGAATGTCAGGAGCTGCAGCAGCCCTTTTGTGGCCATGAGGAAGCCATCACTGACACTCTGGAGATGACAGCATGGAAGGATGGAAAGAGTGGAGGGTTCCTGATGCTGCTGCTGAGCTGCCAAAACAACTCTGGCACCTTCCACCTTCAAGCTATTTGTTATATTAAAAAAAGTAAAGTTTTTGTATCAAAAGTCATTGCTAATTGGATTTCTCTCTTAATCACAGCTGAAAACATCCTTACTGAACCATTAGCATTCACAGGCATTAGTGGTACAATGAGGCTAAGTACCCAGATTTTCCTTGCGGGGAGAGCTATGCTTCTCTTCTCTCTACCAAGGCAGCAACTCCTACTTACCCTACAAATCCTAGCTCAGGCTTCACATTTTTAGGACACCTTTCCTGACGCTCTAACCAAATCCAAACTCTGAAGTGCGAAAAACATCCCAGCTGCTGATCCATCCTTTCCAATTCCTCACCCGCCACGCTCCTCCCACCAGAATACTGATGGTTGGCTGGGAAGGGAGTGTTTATTCTGGGAATGTCATTTCACTTACAAGCCATGAGCTGGATGATGGAGGTTAAAACAAATCTCTCTCCCTGCTTGAGGCGGAAGAGTTGGAGCACGAAGATCAGAAAGGCGATGCAGCAGAGGATGGTGGACAGGATCATGGTGGCCTGGACCGCCTGCACCGTGGAGAAGTCTGTGGGAGAAGGGGCAAGAGTACGCAACTAAGGACCACAGAGCTGCTGGGCCCCTGAGGAGCATGGTGACAGCTCCAGAGCATCCACGCTCCTCCCACCAGAATACTGATGGTTGGCTGGGAAGGGAGTGTTTATTCTGGGAATGTCATTTCACTTACAAGCCATGAGCTGGATGATGGAGGTTAAAACAAATCTCTCTCCCTGCTTGAGGCGGAAGAGTTGGAGCACGAAGATCAGAAAGGCGATGCAGCAGAGGATGGTGGACAGGATCATGGTGGCCTGGACCGCCTGCACCGTGGAGAAGTCTGTGGGAGAAGGGGCAAGAGTACGCAACTAAGGACCACAGAGCTGCTGGGCCCCTGAGGAGCATGGTGACGGCTCCAGAGCAAGGATGGAGCCAGGAGGTCCCGAGGCCTCCTCTGGCACAGAATGAGCACATGTGCAGCCCGTGAGTCATCCCGACACCCACTCTGTCCACTTATGCAGTTGACCAGATGACCTCCAATGTCCTTATCTGGAAAATGGTGCAAGAAGCACCCACTCTGCAGTCTCCCTGGTCTGGGTGTTGCCCTCAGATGCCTGGCTCAATTACAGTTGTTTGTTGTTGTTGTTTTTTAAGTACAAACCCTCAGATTCTGAAAGATTCTGGATCAAGAGGTTGGGATGGGATGGGTTGGGTGGGGATTGGGGGTCCTGCACCTTATAAAGACCTCAAAAGGGATTCTTAGACATACGGGGCTCACAGGGCTGAGGGATCTTCTGAAAGTGCCCTGTCGATACAAAATACCCTCTAAATATAACAGTGTGAGCCTTGTGATTGTTATTCAGGAAAAGGAAAGGTGAGGATCTTTTCAGATTAGCCTTAGTGGGCAGGGCATGAAAGTCTGGGGCTTGGCACCAAGAAGTTTTAGAGGACAAAGGAGCTGGTCTTGGGTGGAGGGCACTGCATGTAAGAAAGACACAGGTGAGGCTGTGAAGAGGTCAAGTGCATGCCCTGGATTCACCTGTGTGGGCCTCAGTTTCCTCAGCTGTAACATGGGGAGAGTAAGTGATCCACTTCATCAGCAGGGGAAGGTGGAACGCTCGCAGCTTTGTGAGGATTCCAGGCAGTAAGCGCATGCTCGTGCATGCTCAGTTGCTCCGTCGGGTCTGACTCTTTGCGACCCCATGGACTGTAGCCCCCCAGGCGCCTCCGTCCATGGGATTCTCAAGCAAGGATACTGGAGTGGGCTGCCATTTTTTTTCTCTCCAAGGGATCTTCCTGATCCAGGGATTGAACCCACATCTCCTCCACTGGCAGGAGTGTTCTTTACCAGTGAGCCACCAAGGATGCCAAGGATTCCAGGCAGTGCTGGCAGAAAGGGAGTCGTGTCTAAGGGCTGGCTATTCCCACCAGGAGGCAACTGGTGAGGGGCACAGTGCTCAAAGCGGCAAAGGAAAACTTACGGACAGATCTTTTTTTTTTTTTTTTTTTCAGTTTTGCTGGAAACTGACTGAAGGGAAGCATGATTTTTAAGTACTTAATCCACTATTTGGGCTTCCTTGGTGGCTCAATGGTAAAGAACCTGCCTATCAGTGCAGGAGATGTGGGTTTGACTCCTGCATTGGGAAGATCCCCTAGAGAAAAAAAAAAAGGCAACCCACTCCAGTATTCTGGCTTGGAGAATCACACAGACAGAGGAGCCTGGTGGGCTACAGTCCTTGGGGTTGCAAACAGTCGGACACAACTGAGCATACATGCACATGTGGAAAAAAATGAACTGTTTTAAAGTGGGTGTCAGGATGCTTATAAAGGCTAAACAGTAAACATTTCAGGCTTTGTGGCTATACAGTCCCTTGTTCCCTGTCTTGTTTTATTTGGCTTTTTTCTTGTTTGGGTTTTTTACAATGTATTAAAAAATATAAAAAACCGCTCTTAGCTTATTGGACTGAATCTGGCTGGTGGTTTGACAGCCTGTTATTCTAAAGAAAAATGAGGGGCTTCCCTGGTGGTCCAGTGGTCAGGGCTCTGCACTTCCACTGCAGGCGGCCTGGGTTTGACTCCTGGCCCGGGAACTAAGATCCCACAAGCTATGCTGCGTGGTCAAAATAAATTTATTAAAAAAATAAAAATAAAAGGGAGTAGCTGCACATGGGGAAGTGGTACACAGATGACAGAAGCTTGGAAACGTTGCTTCGGAGCATCGCCAGTGTTGCCAGCCGACCACACACCCTGGCAACGATGAGGGAAGAGTGGCTGTTTCCAGGGTCAAGCCTTAGACTGGCAGAGACGCAGACCCGGGGGAGGCGGCATGGATGGCGTCAGGGGCTTAGCAGGCAGGCTTCTGAGCTGGTCACATCTAGACTGGACTCCTAACTCCATCGCTCACTCCTGACTTTGTCACCTTGGGTTTCTGCCCTGTTCCCCAGTTTCCCCATCCTGAGACAGGGCCAGGAGACCACTTATGTGAAGGACTTAGCCCAGCACCTCCCAGTAAACCTTCAGTAAATGATGCGTCCTTTCGGTAGTTTTGCTTTTATTATGAATATTGCCATTTTTACTGATGGAATGGTAAGACTGTACACCCCAGTGAGCAAGGTCCCTTTCTCCCTAAGTAGGATTCTAAGAAAAAGCAAACACAAAAGCAGGATGCTTGTTAAGTCTGAATATCAGGTAAACAACAACAATTTATTTTAGTGTTAAGTGTGTTCCATGTCATATTTGGTACTAAATTATACTCAATTTTCGTTGTTTATCTGAGATATCAAATTCACTGCCTGTCCAGTGTTTTATCAGCCAAAGTATCGCTTTTGTCAGTTGTGCAACAGAAAACCGAACCATTCACCCCCACAGGGAAGAAGAGGGCTTGACATGTTTTTAGGTGCGATTTTCCGTATTTACAAAACCCTTTATGTTTCTGAGGCTACCCTGGTGGCTCAGTTGGTAAAGACTCTGCTTGCAAGGCAGGAGACCCAGGTTTGGTCCCTGGGCTGGGAAGATCCTCTGGAGAAGGGAATGGCTACCTGCTCCAGTATCCTTGCCTGGAGAATCCCATGGACAGAGGAGCCTGGTGGGCCACAGTCCATGTGGCCACAAAGGGTTGGACACGACTGAGCAGCTTTTACTTCACTTCATCTTTCTACTGCAGCTCGTGTGCCAAGGCAGCGCGGCAGAGGCAGCCCTGTCACCCGTATTGACAGCTGAGGTTACTGAGAGTCCGAGCAGCGCTCAGGTGACCGGCCCCAGGGAAGGTCACACAGCTCTTAAAGGAGCCAGCTCTTGGGTTTCTGCCCATCAGGCTGCTGAGATGCGAGGAAGTGACACAAATGTGTCCCAGCTATTTAGAGGAGTGGGGAGAAGACTGTAGATGAGGGCTGGAACTGAGAAGGGGTGAGGGAGGGAAGCTCTGCTGGGTCAAGAGAGAAGAGAAGGGTGGGGCCCAGCATCACTGGGGTTGGTGCCCTCTAGCCTCTGGCTCCCCCCACTTCCTGTCCTCAGCTTATGCTGACCCTGCTCCCCCTGCCCTGGGCAGCAGCCAGGCCCCTCTGCACAGGCTGAGACGGAAGGAGGGGTGAGGGGTCAGACCACAGGGAAGCCCTTCTCCGGAGGGGTCTTTTTTCACTCAGTGCTTTCCCATCAGCTTCACACTCACCTTGAACAGAGTCATTGAGTTCCGTACAGTTCGTATTGTTGACACACACTCTCCAGATGTCTGCAAAAAACTCCTCTCCTACCCACCAGGCCTGGAACACGACAGAGAAACACAGGGAAAGGGTGTTTGTTCATTATGAAAACAAAGGCCTCCAGGGCTTCCCTGGTAGCTCAGTGGTAAAGAAGCCACCTGAAATGCAGGAAACACGGGGCTAATCCCTGGGTCAGGAAGACCCCCTGGAGAGGGAAACGTCTACCCACTCTAGTATTCCTGCCTGGGAAGTCCCATGGACAGAGGGGCCTGGCAGGCTACAGTCCCTGGGGTCGCAAAGAATCAGACGTGACTGAAGTGACTGAACATGCACGCACGTGGCCAAAAAATAAATGTTAAAAATGTTTAAAAGCTAAATTAAATTTTAAAATTAAGAAAAAAAGAGGTTTGGGGTGGGAGTGTCTGTTTCTAACAGCCTCCCAGGTGATGCCCACGCTGCTGGGGTGCTGACACGGACGGTCCCGGCTCTCCCAGGACTTAGGTGAGGAGGCAAGGCTCAGCAGGTGATAAGAGCAGATGGTGGTGAGTTCCCCCAGAACTGCAGGGCCAAAGCTGGAGGGGTGGACAGAAAGGATACTATCTTGGGGGGGAGCCTGTTACGAATGGAATGATCAAGCAAGAGTCTCCCGCCCTCTGTGCAAGACCTTCTGTTTCTGTGTTCTTGCTGCTCTTTGCGCCCAGGTGACCTTTCTTCTGGGCTTCCCAGGTGGCCTACTGGTAAAGGATGCCAGTGCAGGAGACATAAGGGATGTGGATTCGATCTCTGGGTTGGGAAGATCCCCTGGAGAAGGGGATCCCATGGCAACCCACTCTGGTATTCTTACCTGGAGAATCCCCATGGACATGGCGGGCTACAATCCATGGGGTGGCAGAGTTAGACAGGACTGAAGCAACTCAGCACACATCCATGCCCTTCCTTCTGCTTTCCATCCATCCACCCAAAGACTGGAATTTCCCCAACCCACCACCATCCATCCAGGCCACAGCTGGGCACTAAGCTCTCACTACGGGCCCCAGTGACACTGCCAAGGGCAATTCCTAACACAAAATAAAGATCGAGTGACTCATCGACTGGTAAAAACGCCCACCTGTGTCTTCTCAGTAAGGCCCATGGTAACAGAAACACCCATAGGATGAGCTGGTGCTATGCATAACGGCTTTTCTGCCCCTAATATCAGTGTATCCCTTTCACTCTGTCTGGGACCTTTGCAGGATCCCAAGGGCTAGATGTAAGAAATAGAAAAAGATTGTAAAAGCACGTTCAAAACCATTTGGTTCACACAGAGTGGGCTCTTTGGATAATAGTAGGTTCCCAAGGCTTTAACAATGTGGCCCCTGCCCTGGCCACTCATGACAGCTCTTCCAGAACCCCCAGGAACGCCAACCAAACCCACGCATTCATCTCCCTTAGGGCTTCCCTGGTGGCTCAGAGGTTAAAGCATCTGCCTCCAGTGAAGGAGACCCAGGTTCGATCCCTGGGTCAGGAAGATCCCCTGGAGAAGGAAATGGCAACCCACTCCAGTATTCTTGCCTGGAGAATCCCATGGACGGAGAAGCCTAGTAGGTTACAGTCCACGGGGTCACAAAGAGTCGGACACGACTGAGTGACTTCACCTTACCTTACTCACCTTAGGGCATCTAGAACCAGGGGCCTCTGGAATGCTTCAAATCCCAGCTCCGCCGCTTCCTGTCCCATAGATTCCAGCAGACGCCCTAACTGCCCTAAGGCCCAGGTCTCTCATCATGAAATAGTGCCAGGAGAGGAAGGATCTCGTAGACTCAAGGTGACAATCACAGGAGATGATCAAAGGGCTGAGCGTAGGAGCTCCAGAGTTAGCAGCCTCTAAGTGACAGGTCTTAGCCTGGTCCATGTTGCTATTATTATTTTGATGATGAACTGACGGGAGTCAGTTATATGATTATATGCAGACTGACCTGGAGGCCACTTGTACAATGCCCTTTCTGGCTTTCTGAGCAGAGTTTCTGACTCTAAATATTTCCACAGTCTGAAACCATCAGGACTAAAGCGAGGCCTTTGGATCAGGATGTGGGCCATAGGGAACATCTGGTTAAAAGCCTCATTTTTCTGCCAGAGGGGATGTTGATCTATGCCAATATGTTATTTATCAAATGCACCCCTATCACATGGATACTCAAAGAAAAAAATTAAATTTCTCATGGGTGCGTGGTCAGAGTGGGGAGTGTTCCACTCTGCCGGGAAGGGTATGCTCAGGTGGGCTTCCAACAAGAATCCTGTTGGTAAGGAGATGTCAGAGGCAAGAGGGGCAAAGGTTACCTGGGATGGATCACCTGAGGGATCTAGGGCAACGGTCCCCAAGCAAGGGTGACTTTGCCTCCCAGGGACATTTGGCAATGTCTGAAGACATTTTGGGGTGCCGCAACTAGGGGCAGGAGTGCTGCTGGAGACCAGGGATGCTGCTAAACACCCTATGATGTGCGAAGCACCCACAACAAAGAAACTTCTTGTCCAGTCACTAAGGCCTGCCCGACTCTTTCCACGCCCTTGGCCTGCAGCACGCCAGGCTCCCCTGCCTTCACTGTCTGCCAGAGCTTGCTCAAAATCATGTCCACTGGGTTGATGATGTTGTCTAACCGTTTTGTCATCTACCTCCCCCTTCTTTTTTGCCTTCAGTCTTTCCCAGCAACAGGGTCTTTTCCAATGAGTCGGCTCTTTGTATAAGGTGGACAAAGTATTGAGGTTTCAGCTTCAGCATCAGCTCTTCCAGTGAATATTCAGGGTTGATTTCATTTAGGATTGACTGGTTTGATCGTCTTGGTGTCCCAAAATGATAACAGTGCTGAAGCTGAGAAAATGACCTGAGGAGAGCTGAATTTAAGCCACATCTGCAAAGGGCTTCCTACCTGTAGGAAGATGCCACATCTGCAAAGGGCTTCCTACCTGTAGGAAGATGCCACATCTGCAAAGGGCTTCCTACCTGTAGGAAGATGTGGCTTAAATTCAGCTCTCCTCAGGTCATTTTCTCAGCTTCAGCACTGTTATCATTTTGGGACACCATTTCTTTGGAAGGAATGATGCTAAAGCTGAAGCTACAGTACTTTGGCCACCTCATGCAAAGTGTTGACTCATTGAAAAAGACTCTGATGCTGGGAGGGATTGGGGGCAGGAGGAGAAGGGGACGACAGAGGATGAGATGGCTGGATGGCATCACAGACTCGATGGACGTGAGTCTGAGTGAACTCCGAGAGATGGTGATGGACAGGGAGGCCTGGCGTGCTGCGATTCATGGAGTCTCGAAGAGTCGGCCACGACTGAGCGACTGAACTGAACTGAACTGAACAGCTAAGGCATCTGTGGGGGACTCAGAGATGAGTGGACCAAGGTCCCTGCCCATCCAGACTTATATATGGGGTGCTTCACTCTCCCACACTTCAGCCAAGAGTCCTCAGGCCTGGGCTGAGGAGACAGGTGTGCCTTGGTAGGGTGTGAAGTGAGAGTCGCTCAGTTGTGGCTGACTTTTATAATCGATGGAATTCTCCAGGCCAGAATACTGGAGTGGGTAGCCTTTCCCTTCTCCAGGGGATCTTCCCAACCCAGGGATCGAACCCAGGTCTCCTGCATTGCAGGCAGATTCTTTATCAGCTGAGCGACCAGGGAAGTCCTTGGTAGGGAGGATACCCCCAAATTTATAATCACCTTGTGGGAGTTCTCAATGCTGCTTCTATTGACTCTAGGAGCCAGTTCTGGGAAGGGCAGAAGGAAAGGGAACTTACATTGTCGATGGTGGCGACGAAGAGCAAGGCTGCGGACGTGATGTGGAAGATGATAATGAAGGCCAGAAGCACCAACATTTTCACGGGGCACAGAGAGGCACAGGGTAGCGTTTATAGCCCAGAGGAGACGTGCTAAACAGGGTGAAAGAAATTCAAATTTGTCAGTGACAAAGCACTAGGAAAGTGAAAAAATTAAACTTTCATGAGGTTTTAGAAAAGCTTAAACAGCACTTTCCATCTTTCCTTTGCCTGGAGACTTCACTGGACAAAGTCTGGCGTGAGGAGCTGCTCTCTTTTGCATCCAGAGGCCAGACATTTCTCGTGGAGGAGGAGAAGTGAAGATCAATTACAATCCCTAATTCAGAAGAGCACTGCAGTCTTCAAAGCAGCACACCGCAGGCACCAGGGCAGGAAGGAGTGCTCTAAAATACTGTTTCAGATCCCCCACCACCAAGCAATGCCACAGGAACTCACCAGGGTAAGCTCACTGTCTGAGTATTCATTATCACAGTCCCTGCTGCTTTGCCCCATTACAAAGCAAAAGGGATCAACTAAGGAAATATTTCCTAATGATCTGACTATAAAATTCATCCCAATGTAAGTTGGTGCAGTCACTAGGGGAAACAGTATGGAGGTTCCTTAAAAAGCTAGAGTTACCATGTGATCCAGCAAGCCCACTCCTGGGCACACATCTTTGTATGGAAAAGATCCAAAGAAGAAAGCAAAGAAAGCAAGCAACCATTCAAAAGAATGCTGTGAATAAATATCAAAGGACAAAAAGTAACACTTGGGAAAACTGATGAAGTCTTCGAATATTTGTAAAAAAAAATGACCATCATCTTGGTCAAACAACACAAAAATGTCAAGTAAAATGTCACATCAACTAATCCAGTTGAACGAGTGAATGCTACCAACCCTCCAAATCAATACACAATTCATTCTTCTTTCTCTCCAATCATTTGTGACCAGTTACCATTGCTAAAATTTTGTAGAACACAAAATTAATTTTTAGTTTCACTTTAAAAAACACAGTCCAAATCAGACTTTGTTTTCACTATTTTATGATAGTACAGCACCAGTTTTCAGTGGGTTGATTTTATTTTATTTTTTAACCCTCTCTTTCTCTCCCTCTAAATACCCCATCCCCCACCACACACACATTGTGTTCTGAACCATTTGAGAGTAGGTTACCTATGCCATCTCTTTGAAAGAGATAAGCTTCATCTAAATTATTTCATCCGATTGACGACTGTCATTTATAAATTTAGTGCTACGTCTGTCTTGGGTATTACTTTGGAAAAGATATATGGCTTCATTATACACTCTAACGTATTGTCTATAGATTATAAGATAAAGTCAAGCATGTATCTGCTGATACTTTTTGAGTGGACCTGTCTTTATACTTAGAAACATCTCTTAATAGTAGGCTTCCCTGGTGGCTCAGATGGTAAAGAATCTGCCTGCAATGCAGGAGACCTCGGTGCGATCCCTGGGTTGGGAAGATCCCTTGGAGAAGGAAATGGCAACCCACTCCAGTATTCTTGCCTGGGAAATCCCATGGACAGAGGAACCTGGCAGGCTCTAGTCCATGGGATCGCAAAGAATCGGACACGACTGAGCGACTCTCACTCACTCACTCACTCTGTCTATGCCATACTTTATGTCTAAATATTTCTTATCTCTGAAATAACAAGGCCATCACTGTACGTAACCACAGCATGGTAATCCCCCCGATTTTACATTATATAGTACTTTTATCTCATCTACAGTCCATATTCAAATTTCTCCAATAATCTTAGTAGTGGCCTTAGCTATTTTTTCGGTCAAGGACAAATCCAAGATAACGTGTTGCATTTTGTTGTCTTATCTCTTTATGGTTCCTCAGCCTTTTTGGCCTTCCTAGCACTGATATTAGAGTACTGACCATTTATTTTGTAGAAAGTCTCCTTTTTTTTTCTAGAGGCATCAGTTCAGTTCAGTTCAGTTCAGTCACTCCGTCGTGTCCGACTCTTTACAACCCCATGAACTGCAGCATGTCAGACATCCCTGTCCATCATCAACTCCTGGAGTCCACTCAAACCCATGTCCATTGAGTTGGACATCTTATCCTCTGTCATCCCCTTTTTCTCTTGTCCTCAATCTTTCCCAGCATCAGGGTCTTTTCCAATGAGTCAGTTCTTCGCATCAGGTGGCCAAAGTATTGGAGTTTCAGTTTCAGCATCAGTCCTTCCAATGAATATTTAGGACTGATTTCTTTTAGGATGACTGGTTGGATCTCCTTGCAGTCCAAGGGACTCTCAAGAGTCTTCTCCAACACCACAGTTCAAAAGCATCAATTCTTCTGTGCTCAGCTTTCTTTATAGTCTAGAGGCATAGAGTTTATTGAAACTTAAACAAGAATTTAAATATATTTCCTTTTAAAATTGATGTATAGTTGATTCACAATATTATTTGAATTTCAAGTATGCAACACAGCGATTTGATATTTTTAGAGATTACAGTCCATTTAAAGTTATTATAAAATACTGGCTGCATTCCCTGTGCTGTATTTATTTTTAACTGAAGGATAATTGCTCTATAATATTGTGTTGGTTTCTGCTAAACATCAACATGAATCAGCCATAGCATTTCATGGAAAATATTTCATGGCAAATAGATAGGGAAACAATGGAAATAGTGATAGAGTTGATTTTCTTGGGCTCCAAAATCACTGCAGATGGTGACTGCAGCCATGAAATTAAAAGAAGCTTACTCCTTGGAAGAAAAGCTATGACCAAACTAGACAGCATATTAAAAAGCAGAGACGTTACTCTGTCGACAAAGGTGCATCTAGTCAAGGCTATGGTTTTTCCAGTGGTCATGTATGGACGTGAGAGTTGGACTATAAAGAAAGCTAAGCACAGAAGAACTGATGATTTTGACCTGTGGTGTTGGAGAAGACTCTTGAAAGTCCTTTGGACTGCAAGGAGATCCAACCAGTCCATCCTAAAGGAGACCAGTCCTGAAAATTCACTGGAAGGACTGATGCTGAAACTGAAACTCCAATACTTTGGCCACCTGATGCAAAGAACTGACTCACTGGGAAAGACTGATGCTGGCAAAGACTGAAGGCAGGAAGAGAAGGGGACGACAGAGGATGAGATGGTTGGATGGCATCACTGACTCGATGGACATAAGTTTGAGCAAGCTCCAGGAGTTGCTGATGGACAGGGAGGCCTGGAGTGCTGCAGTCCATGGAGTCGCAAAGAGTTGGATACGACTGAGTAACTGAACTGCCTGAACTGATACTGATGTCCTCTTCTTGAACGTCCCTGTCACCTCTCTCCCCATTTCACCCCTCTAGGTTGTTACAGAGCCCTAGTCGGAGTTTCCTGAGTCACACAGCAGATTCCCATTGGCTATCCACTTTACATAGGGTGATGTATATGTTTCCGTGTTACTCTCGCCATACATTCCACCCTCTCCTTCCTCCCCTCCCCACCCCCACACCCCCATGTCCATAAGTCTGTTCTCTATGTCTGTGTTTCCATTCAGTTCAGTTCAGTTCAGTCGCTCAGTCTTGTCGGACTCTTTGCGACCCCATTACTCCCCTGCAAATAGGTTCATCAGTACATGAAAGTCTCCATCAGTACATGAAAGTCTCTTCCTAATGATTAGATTCAGGATGTGAATATTACATACTCATGTGACCTTGGTGTGTTCCACCAGGAGGCATGGGATGTCAGGCTGTCCATTATTGGTGATGCTAACTCTGATGAAGGGGTTCAGGGTCACCAGATTTCTCCATTGTGCACTTTTCCTTTGTAATTAAAAAGCAACTTCTGGGGAGGTATATTTTAAACTGTGATAAAATGCACATCATTTTAAAATGTACTACTAATGACATTTAGTACATTCACAAGGTTGTACATCCATCACCACTGTCTAGTTCCAGAACACTTCCTCTCCTTGAAAGGAAACCTTGTGCCCATTAAGGAGACACTCCCCATTCCTCCCTCCACTCAGCCCCTAGCAACCATTAATCTGCTTTCTGTCTATGGATTGGCCGATTCTGAATATTTCATAAAAAATGAAATGACGCAAGATTTGTCCTTTTGCATCTGGCTTCTTTCATTTGGTAGTATTTTCTAGGTTCATCCCTGTTGTAGCACTTGTAGGGAGATATTTTGGGTCGACCTTAAGATCCAATCTTTCATTAAAATGTCACCCCAATAGTTTGAGTATCCACTGATATTTCTGAAGTAGAATCACTTAAAATGGGCTTTTTTTTGGATAAATACCATATGATATCACTTATATGTGGAATCTAAAATACAATGCAAATGAACAGATCTACGAAAACGAAACAGCCTCATGGACATAGAGAACAACCTTACGGTTGCCAAGGGGTGGGGAGGGAACAATTGGAAGTTTGGGTTGGCAGATGCAAACGATTGTATATAGAATGGATAAACAACAAGGTCCTGCTGTGGAGCACGGGGCACTATACCCAATATCCTGTGATACGCCATGATGGAAAAGAAGATGAAACACATACATATATATAACTGAATCACTTTGCTGAAAGCAGAAATTAACACATTGTAAATCAATTATACTTCAATAACATTTTTTAAAAAAAGAACAAAACAGTCTTTTTCTGACACTAACTCTCCCACTTAGAGAGCTGCATTGCACAACACCCTCCACCCTTTCTCTGCTCACTCTCACTCACGGGATGCATTATTCCCTCATGAGACAGACCAAGGCTCGTGAGCTCACACCAGGGCCGGCCGCTCTCTGAGACCCAGGACTCATGAACAGTGATCCAAGAGCCAAGTTCTCAGCCGCCATTCTGTGTATGATCATCATTTGGAAGAACGCAGTGAACCAGCTCACAGATTCTTCCAATTCTTTCAAAAAGGACAAATTCCCCTTTGTTCAGGCCTGCATCATTCTTAGCTGCCATCCTATGCTGCCTTCAAATAGATGCATTTCTGGTCCTCACAAAAAAGGGGCATTACCACACTGAGTGCCCCGTTCCTTCAGTATCGGCTGGAGGCCAAAATGCCAGCATCACAATCGGTGAAAGTAATTCCAGGGTGACAATAGCTTTACATATTGTTCAGCTCGGATGGCATAAATGCATAAGGACGCATAACTAAAACTTTCTGGAACAGAAAAGAAAGACTTCAACTCTTTCCTAAAGTGTGGAATTCAAATGTTATAGGGCAAGACTTTGGATGGTACACTGACATGGCATTACACAACAGTGAACCACACAGTAAGAAAGTCCCCATTCTAATCCTTCCAAGTCCATCAAGGGAAAAGACGCGGCTTGGTGCTGGCCAGTCTCTGTGGTGGTTCAGTCACTAAGTCGTGTCTGACTCCTGTAATCCCATGGACTGTAGCCTGCCAAGTTCCTCTGTCCATGGGATTTTCCAGGCAAGAATACTGGAGTGGTTTGCCATTTCCTTCTCATGGAATCATCCCAACCCAGGAATCAAACCTGGGTCTCCTGCACTGCAGGCAGATTCTTTACCAACTAAGCTACCAGGGGGAAGCCTATCTCTAACACTTAGCAATTTTCCTTTAAACACAAAGAAAAAGCAGACCTTTGGACTGGCCACAGTGTATAGCTAGTATTTAACACTGTTTTTAGATTTTATTATGTTTATTGTTAAAGTTCTTTCTTTTTATAAGAAGTAATGGCATTTGCAGTAGTGATAGAAAGTCACCTTTTAAAACAACTTTATTGGAGTTTTAGTGAATCATTTAAGAAAAATTATGGGGGAGAAAGGATATATGTATATCTATGGCTGAGTCCCTTCGCTGTTCACCTAACATTGTCAGTCACAACACTGTCAATTGGCTATATCCCAACACAAAATAAAAAAATTAAAAAAAAATTTTTAAGAAAAATATTATGTAAATAAAAGGGCAGGTGGTCTTCAATGTTAGCAAAAATCCTGAAGATGGTTCTCAAATGCCTAGTGTCTGAGAAGCACTGCTTTAACACCTGGGAGTGATTTCAGTTGTAATTCTAGATTTTAGGAGTAAGCTCCTACAGAGAAGAGCAAGTTTTTACAAGAGGTTAAGTAAGGTCTTGCAGAGAAGGCAATGGCACCCCACTCCAGTACTCTTGCCTGGCAAATCCCATGGACGGAAGAGCCTGGTAGGCTGCAATCCATGGTGTCACTAAGGGACCGGCATGACTGAGCGATTTTACTTTCACTTTTCACTTTCATGAATTGGAGAAGGAAATGGCAGCCCACTCCAGTGTTCTTACCTGGAGAATCCCAGGGACGGAGGAGCCTAGTGGGCTGCCGTCTATGGGGTCGCACAGAGTCGGACACGACTGAAGTGACTTAGCAGCAGCAGCAAGTAAGGTCTTGAGCCCAGTGTAAGAGAAAAGTCTAAGGGCATACAAAGGTAGCTACTGATTGGCTTGAACAGTTAAGAGTCCAGGGAAATTAGGGAGAAGAGAAGTAAATTCATCTACTTAGTCCTCCCTGTTGATGATGTCTGGAATTCAGATCCCTGGTGAAAAACAAAACGGGGTAAATCAATGACAAAACTTTCAGACCTAAGGCATGGCTTGGTAACCTCACCAGACCCTTTGGAGGCACTTATTCATACCTGGAGAAAAACCCATGAACCATGAAGAAAGACTAAAAAACGACCCTGTGCTCTTGCATCTCTATACCAAGATAAGTCCCCCTTCACCACTAGCCCTGACTGAGTCTTCAAGGTCCTTTCCTCTAAGGACACACTCTCCTAGTTTCCAGTGTATACTTCCAGAAATATTTGTTAGGGGGGAACGCTTATTCCCCACTCCTCTGGTTTCCAGTGTGGAGGGAGCTGCACCAGGGCAACACTCTTGGCCTCAGGTCCCACCCCCACTCACTCCTTTGATTCTGATTGGAGAGTGCATCAGTGTCCACTTTCCTCGATTGGTGGAGCTCAGCTACTGACAGGCTCCCTCACAAGGCTTTTTCTTTGTCCTTCCCCATACCTCCTTCCTAGATAATGAGTGGGTATGTCTGTCTCCCAGAGCCCCAGTTTCCCTTGGCTTCAGGGTCCAGGGCTCGGGGAGGGGTGGGCAGGGTTGTGGAACTGAGAAGCCATCCTCCAATAATATCCCTATGATAATATCCCTAGAGATCATTTTTTTCCCCACATATGAGTCCACCTCGTTCTTGCAGTGGTTGCCTGGGGTTTTGTTGGGCGGTGATGCCAACATCTACTCCACTAGTTCCACCATGATGGCTATTTAGGGCATTTCCAGACTTTTTGCTACTCTAAACTACACTGCCGTGAATATCCTTGTACTTATTTCTTGGCGTGCTTATTAGTGTTTCTGAAGGTCAGATTCTTAGAAGTAGGGGTGTTAGGTAAAAGGAAAGTACATTTATTTTATTTTTAATTTTCAATTCAATTCAAATTTAATTTACTGCAAGCAACACTGGACACTGTGCCAGCCTTGATCTTCAGAGGGTCTTCTAGGAGAATTAAGTATGGAATTTCCAGACTTTTTGCTACTCTAAACTACACTGCCGTGAATATCCTTGTACTTATTTCTTGGCGTGCTTATTAGTGTTTCTGAAGGTCAGATTCTTAGAAGTAGGGGTGTTAGGTCAAAGGAAAGTACATTTATTTTATTTTTAATTTTCAATTCAATTCAAATTTAATTTACTGCAAGCAACACTGGACACTGTGCCAGCCTTGATCTTCAGAGGGTCTTCTAGGAGTATTAAGTATGGGACCAACTGTTCCATGAGGACTGTGTGGGTGGACAAGCCTTGACATCATGGTTTTTTTTTGTTGTTTTGTTTTGTTTTGTTTTGTTAGTTAATAACATCCCTCAATTCCCCTGGAAGCATAATTCTGGCCTATACAGACCAGCCTCTGCCATATCCACGGCTCTCCCCAGCAGTGGTCTCTCCGTCCCGTGTTTCACCCCTGCTCTGTGCCTCATGGGCTCTCTCTGGAGATACTGAACAACAGACAGCTCCATGTTGGATGAAGGTTGGCCCACCAAACCCAGGGTGGCATCAAATTTATCTTTGCCATTCACAGAAATTTATTTTCCTTTCCAAAAACATCATACTGAATGCTGATCCCTCTGGCCTCCCCGTGTCTCGTGGGCTTCAGCGCTCGGCCAGCGGGGTCTGGTCTCAGTCCCTTGGAGCAGGGCTCCCAGGAGCACTGCGTCCCTTCCACCGTCAGCTGGCTCTCTCTCGCACTGTCCAGGTCTCAAGCCAAGCATCCTCTCCCCAGGATCCTGGATCCTGATCACCCAGTAACCCCTCCAGTATCTATCCCCTCGGTAGCCATCCCATCCCCATGGCTTATTTTCTTTTCTTTTTTAAATTTTTTAAATTATGAAAACATAACACATTTACAGGAGACCTGAAAATACAGAACAAAGTTACATATAGTTCCACTATATGTTTGTTCTAAGTAGACAAATTAAGATTTTTAGTTGCAGTTCCAATATCAAACTCTCAGAAATTAACTGAATGAATGTACAGAAAAGTCGAAGAATATTGTGGACCTGAAAAGCATTATGAACCAATCTGACATAATTAAGATGTATACAATTTTCTTCGGAGGATCTTCATTGTCAAAAGTATCTTATTTGTTCACTCGATTGTGATCCATTGCGCCTCTGTTCCCTGCTGTGCTTGGTGCACAGAAAGCTATTTGCTATCATTTCTAGAAATGTAAAACTATATAAAAACCCTGGGAAAACCCAAAGCTGTGGGTCCAGAGGCAGGAACTGTGGCCAGAAAGGGCTGTAACACAATGAGATCCACGGCAAGGCAGAGGCAGGAGCAGAACCAGGGAGTGTCCTGGTCCCGACTCCAGCTACCCTTCTGGCCTCAGTGGGAGACCCCTCAGAAGGCGTCCAGCAGTCTATCAATGGTCAGCGACTATTTCCCTAAAGCCTCTGCCATTTCCAAGCGCAAATTTCACCACGCAGTCCGAAAGATGTTGTTTCTCCATTTGTGATTCCTTCAGGCATTGAGCAGGACAGTCTAGGGGCAACCTGGGTCAGGGTGTGTACCTGTCTGAAAGTGAAAGTGAAGTTGCTCAGTGACCCCATGGACTGTAGCCTACCAGGCTTCTCCATCCATGAGATTTTCCAGGCAAGAGAACCGGAGTGGGTTGCCATTTTCTTTTCCAGGGGATCTTCCCGACCCAGAGATCGAACCATGGTCTCTCTTGCATTGCAGGCAGACGCTTTACCCTCTGAGCCAGTCTGAATGTTAAGGCCGACACAGTTGGGAGACTGTACTAGTTGAGTTTCTCAAGTTCCTGTCTAGAAATCAAAGTCCCATGATTTGCTGAACTTCTCTTTTAAAAGATAATAGAACCCCAAGGCCTGTAATGAAAACCACAGTCTCTGCCCCTGCCCCAGTCCTGATCCCCAGAAGCAATCACTTCTAACCTTTTCAGCTGTTTCTTTTCCCAACAGTTCTGTATGTCCAAACAATATTCATACACTTCTCTTTCCTGATTCATCTATTACAAACAATACAGACTTTCTGAATTTTTTCATCATCACCACCCTCCTACTCCACCATCCCGATACAGTCTTGGGTGAGCAGCTAAGTCGCTTCAGTTGTGTCCAACTCTTTGCTATCCCATGGACTGTAGCCCTCCAGGCTCTTCTGTCCATAGGAATTTTCCAGGCAAGAGTACTGGAGTAGGTTGCCATGCCCTCCTCCAGGGGATATTCCGGACCCAGGGATCAAACCCACGTTTCTTACGTCTCCTGCATTGGCAGGTGGGTTCTTTACCACTGGTGCCACTTGGGAAGGCAATCTTTTCATACATCAATAGTTCTGATTTATGCTATGACCACGTAAACATCATACACTGCAGAGCCAACTAATATACTATGCACCTTTTTCTTCTTTTCCTGAGCATTACTAATTGTCTTTTCCCTGCTCCCTCTGTGGCTCCATCTATGTCCCCCATTTCTTCAGTTCTTATAAACTTCTCATCATTCCAAGACTTGTACTGCAGAACCCCAGACCCAAAGTAACGCAGGGTTTCAGCTAAGGGCCTGTGATTGGACTCCTCCTTTGCAAGATGCTATCTCCAGCAGTCCCTCTCTCTCAGCTCTGTCCTCCTCTGCTCTCTGTCAGGTGCAGCCTCAGCAGCTTCCACTATCACAGGACAGAGACCAGCAAATCTTCTCCTGTGTCCAGGGCACAGGATGCCAGCATCAAGATGTGTAGGAGACAAAGCCCCCTGGGGAGGGGGTGGTGCCCAGAGGGGCATCCCACACGAAAGGAGACTCCTCATGATAAAGGTCAAGTTGCAGTTTACAATGTGTATCTTGCATTGGATCTCTGGGTCAACCCTCTGAAGCTGGCAGAGCAAGGTGTCATTATCCCCATTTTACAGATGAAAGACTGAGGCTCACAAAGGCGTCACACGATTCGCCAAAGTTCACAGACTCTAACCCCTCTTCTTCCAACTCCAAATCCGGGACATTCGCCCTGCCACCCGCTTTCCTGTCTCCCACGCTTAGGGCTTCCTGAAAGTAAGGCAACAGGCCACAGGCAGCGTCAATCATCCGTTTTAGAGCATTAGTTTATTTGGCTGTTGGGTCTTCGTTGTGCCACATGGGCTTGAGGGCTGAGCAGTCTCAGTGCCCAGGCTCAGTTGCCCCATGGCCCGTGGGGTCTCAGTTCCCTGGCCAAGAATTGAACCCACATCCCCTGCGTTGGATGGCAGATTCTTAACCACTGGCACGAGGGAAGTCCCCCAGGTCATCTTTGTGTCCTTCCCTTTGGCTGGATTCCCCGCAACCTCTGCATGAGGCAGGAGGGATTTTCGAAGGCAGTGTCTCTCTGCCCTGGCCATTAGCTAAAGTAGAGATGTGACTGTGCTAACCAAGAGAGGGCTTGATTAAACACCATGCTCAGGTTGTCATTTGCACTAAAAATAGAGTTTCTTGCACTCTTAATCCTACTCTTCAGCCCAGCTGAAGCGTGTGTTGTCTTTATTGATCTGCTCTGGGACTGGTTTGGACTTTGGATAGACCTTTTCCTTAAAGGGAACTTATTCAGACACAAGAGAATGGAGTCCGTTCTGTTTTCTAAATTTATCACAGTGTGCCTCATTTCCACCCAGAAACTCAGATGGGACGTCTCACCTGGATCCGTCACCTTGGTTTAGGTGCCGTGTAGGAATCATGGTAAAGTAAGTTCAGACTGGAAAGCCTAACTACTCCCCATTCTACAAAACAGCCATAAAATAATCGCACGAAATAACAGAGAACACAAGATACTAGAACTTCAGATGTTTTTAAGGAAAAAGAACCAGGAGCTGGAATAGAAGGAGGAGCCAACGCGCTTCTCAGAGCAGGAGAGAGCGTCCTCTGGGTATCACGCTGGAGGGAGGGGGGCGGAGGGGAGGGGCGCCGGGAGCTGGGTGGGCCCTGGGGGTTCTGCCCCAGCACGCAGTGTGCGTGGGTCAGCGAATTTCAAGTTCCAGAGGCTGATGGTTTAAAAAGAAAAAAGGCTGATGGTTTGGGATAAGGGACGGTACTCCCAGAAATGTCCCTTCAGACCTCAGATAGCAAGCAGGATACACCAAGAACTGGCATCTCCTCAGTGCTGCCTAGGCAGGTGCCCTCCTGCTACACCCTGGACCCGGCTTTGGTTGAAATGTGTTTGGGTCTGTGTATGTGTCTTCTGTCTCTATGTGTGTGTGTGTCTCTATATCTGTGTCTCTGTGTGTATGTGTGCCTGTATTTGTGTCTGTGTGCATGTGTGTCTGTGTGTATGTCTCTGTGTATAGGTGTCTGTGTGCATCTGTGTCTATGTGTGTGTCTCTGTGCTTGTGTGTCTGTACATGTCTGTGTATGTCTGTATATCTGTATATGTGTCTGCCGTGTGTCTGTGTATTTGTGTGTGTCTGTATCTCTGTGTGTCTGTGTGTTTATGTGCCTCTGTATGTCTCTGTGTGTCTGTGTCTCTGTGTCTGTGTCTCTGTCCGTGTCTCTGTGTGTCTCTGTCTCTGTGTGTGTGTCTGTGTGTGTGTTTATGTGGTTCTGTATGTCTCTGTGTCTGCATCTCTGTGTGTCTCTGTGTCTGTGTCTGTGTCTCTGTGTCTGTGCGTGTGTCTGTGTGTGTGTTTATATGGTTCCCTGTGTCTCTGTGTCTGCGTCTCTGTGTGTCTCTGTGTCTGTGCGTGTGTCTGTGTATTTGTGCCTACGTCTCTGTGTGTGTGTGTATTTGTCTCTGTCTCTGTGTGTGTGTTTATGTGCCTCTGTGTGTCTCTGTATCTGCATCTCTGTGTGTGTGCTGCACGTCCAGTACTGAGTGTGGAGAAGGTCCTGCTGCTGACTCCCTGGTCCCCCCATGCCCCCCAGAAGCACCATCTTATTTGTCGTCTATGGTGGGACACCACCAGCAGGGTCTTTCAGGTGAAGAGAGGCCAAGGGAGCTTCCCCAGGGCAATGTGAGTGTCCCCTCCCCTCCTCTCCTTCACAGAAACACAAGCACCCCCACCCCCGCAAGGAGCACGGCCCTGCGGCTGCAGCTGAAGAAGCTGCTTTGGCTTCAGTCATGACGTGCAGGGGAGCCAGAGGGCGGAGGCTTCCCGCTGGGTGAGAACACGCTGTGAGATGACCACTTGTCCACCTGATTCCAACCCAGCCCTCAGGGGTTCTTCCTACCGTTTACACCAGGGCCCATTCTCAGCTGAGCTGCAGCCTTTTCCCGGAATTGTAAGCAAAAGGACAGTCCTGAGGTCTAGAACTTTGCAAAACAGACCCGCGATGTTTGGTGTCTGAGGTCCCCCAGCCCAGCAGGGCTCTGCCCACAGCTCCTGCCCAGCAGGCCAGGGAAGGCCACGCGGCCAGTGGCACCCCTGGGCCCACTCTGGCTGGCTGGAACCCAGCACCCGCAGCCCAGCTCCCCTGGCACTCAAAGGGAATGGCAGCTTTGGCCTGTTTTCAGGAAAGCAGAGGTCAGCTCAGCCTCCTGCCCTCATATCTGGACACCAGCCAGCCTGGAATCACCAGGCGTTCGAGATGACCTGGGGATGGCGGAAGCCCTTTGTGCCCAGGCGGCCCCGCTTTGTGCTCACTGTGGTTGGGGTTTCGGGCACAAAGCCAGCGCTTGGCTCTGTCCAAATATGGCAACAGGCCGAGGACATGGGGATTTGGCAATGCTCCAGGGCAGAAGCCACTGAGGATGGTTCTGTCTGTGCAGGCCTGAGCCTTTCAATCCACTGGAATAATGATAACCACGGCACTGACAATAACGATAGCCAATATTTACTGCCTGGAATGTGACAGGCACTGTTCTAAGCTCATTCTGTGCATTAACTTAGGCATTCTTCACAAAAACACTATGATATAGGTGCTATAGTTAGGTAAAAAAACTAAGGCTCAGAGAGGTTAAGCACCTTCTAGAAGATTACAAAGCTAGCACAGGCTGGAGCGGGGATCTGAAGACAGACAGTCTGGCATCAGAGAAACCCTAGGTCTTGCCCACCCTAAATCTGAATTTCTCTTCCCTTTGGGATCCAGGTATCCTCGAGCCTGATCAAGATATCGGTCCAAAGTCCCGGGTCCACACGTGGCTTTGGAGGCTGGTCATCATTATCTGCCCTCACTCTGGGACACGCTTTGTGACACACACTGGGGACACGGGAAGCAGAGCACAAAGTCACTCATGAGTCCCCCAGGCTGAAAGCACTTCTCTTCACTGCACACGGGATAAATACCTGTCAGTGAAGTGACAGCCCCGTCAAAAAGATAGACAAGCACTGGGATCCACTTTGCAGGCGAGAAGTCAAGTTGAGGGCTTCGTCCCCATCATCCAGTTAGCAGGTGGCAGAGTCAGGGCTCAGACCCCAGCCTTCGGATCACTAGCCTGTCACCCATTTTTTGGGGGGGTTGTCTTCTTTTCTGATCAGGGATTGAACCCCAGGTCCCTGGCAGTGAAGTATGAAGTCCTAACCCCTGGACTGCCAGGGAATTCCCCCATTGTTTATTTTTAAATTTATGTGTTTTTAATTGAGGGATAATTGCTTTACAATATTGTGTTGGTTTCTGCTATCTATCAACATGAATCAGCCATGGGCGCTCTATTGTTTTTAAAAGGCGCAGTTAATCAGGCACCAGCATTCACAAAGTGTCCACCAGTTCCCAGGTCCTGGTGACACCCAGGTGAGAAAGGCAGGCTCCACAGCTCCTGGGAGCTGCCCGGTACATAAAGAACGGGACGTATAAACAGATAACCACGAGGTGATGACCTGCGTGCTGAGAACGCAGAGGAAGGGGTGACTAGCCCCGTGTTAGGGTGGGGGCAGCATCTGAGGCTTCATGGAAGAAGTGACAACTGGGCTGGGTCTCAGAGGCCGGGCGGCTTGCCAGGCAGAGCCGTGGGGACAGGGTGTTGCAGGCAAAAGGAACAGGATGCTCTGAGGCACAGAAGTATCACCAGAGTGAGCCTGAGAAGACCTGGGCAGGGCCCCAGGGCTGAGCCAGAACTCCACGCGCGGTGAGCTCAATGGGGCTTGGAAGTTTGAGTGTTACCCTAGAGGCAGTGGGGAGATGGGGCAGGCTTGGAAGTAGGAAAGGAATAAGACCTATCTCTAGAGGAAAAACACTGCATGATCAGAAGGATGGGTGAGGAGGAGAATTGGGGAAGCTGCTGGAGAAGCCCCAGTGAGAACAGGACAGGGTCCTTGCCCACACTGCTGGATGTAAAACGGATAACCAACAAGGACCTACTGTATGTGGTTGCTTAATCCGTAAGTCGTGTCTGACTCTTTGCAACCCATGGACCTTAGCCTAACCAGGCTCCTCTATCCGTGGAATTTCCCAGGCAAAAATACTGGAGTGGGGTGCTATTTCCTTCTCCAGAGGATCTTCTCGACCCAGAGATCAAAGTCGGGTCTCCTGCATTGCAGGCAGACTCTTTACTGTCTGAGCCACCAGGGAAGCCCGGCAGGGAGCTCTGCTCAATGTTATGTGGCAGCCTAGATGGGAGGGGAGCTTGAGGAAGAATGGATACACGTGTATGCATGGCTCAGTCCCTTCGTTGTTCACCTAAATCTATCTTAACACTGTACCCCAATACAAAATTAAACGTTTTTAAAAATTAATCTTTGAATTAAAAAGGAAAGGGAGAGGGTCCAGATAAAGATAAAAATGTGATGAGTGGTGGGTCAGGCAAAGGATTCTCGGGGCTCAGAGTAGATGCTGGCTCTGCTAATGTCCTGGCTCGGAGCAGGAGGAGCCTATTGAAAAATAAGTAAATAAAGAAGTGGAGCCAGACTTTTCCTTCCCGTTTGGCCATACAAGAAGAAAGAAGTATTTATTAAGGCTCTGGAGTCCCTTCCCAAAGAGAAAACTCCAGGCCCAGATGGCATCACTGGTGAATTCTGTCAAACATTTAAGGAAGAATAATACCAACTCTGGACTGATCTGGTGGCCCAGTGATAAAGAATCTGCCTGCCAAGGCAGGAGATACGGGTTCGATCCCTGGGTCAGGAAGATCTCTTGAAGAAGGAAATGGCAACCTCCTCCAGTATTCTTGCCTGAGAAATCCCATGGACAGAGGACCCTGGAAGGCTACAGTCCGTGGGATTGCAAAGAGTCAGACACAACTTAGCGACTAAATATCAACAACATCAATACCAACTCTACACACACCTTCCAAAAAAATCTAAGAGGAGGGAATGGCTCCCAATTCATCCTATGAGGTCTGCAGAGATCATCCTGATCCTTTTCAAACCAGGCAACACATTCCACAACAGGAAAAATACAGACCAATATTTCTCATGTTCATACGTGCAAAAGGTTTTAACAAAATGTTATTAGCAAATCGAATCCTCTTATTAAGAAGTAGAATCTCTATTTACCCACCCACTGAACCTGAGTGATTTCTTTTATCAACAGAAGGCAGCAAAAGTGCCAGTTCTGAGCCCAGGACTCAAGAGGCCTCATGTACCTCCTGGCTCGTCTACCACAGGAGCGAGCCCAGCCGGGCCTGATGGATGGTAGGAGACTGCATGGAGCAGAGACAAGCTTTTCTCCAGCAAGGGGCACCCAAGACCAGCCAGCTCCTAGCTGACCCCCAAGCTGGCCACAGAGATGGAGAGAGCCCCGCAGAGCCGAGCCAGTGCTGTCACCTGCAGAATCGTGAACTAAATAAATGTTTTCTCTTTTAAGACATTATGGCCTCCGAGATATTACAGGCTCAGTTCCAGACCACCTCAATAAAGCAAATATCGCAATAAAGTGAGTCATGTGATTTTTTTTTGTTTCCCAGTGCACATAAAAGTTATATGGGACTTCCCTGGTGGTCCACAGGTTAAGAATCTGCCTACCAAGGCGGGGGACAGAGGTTTGATCCCTGGTCAGTAAACTAACACCCCACATGTTTCAGGGCAACTGAGCCCGTACACCACGATCACTGAGCATGTACTCAGGAGCCCGTGTTCCGAAATGAGAGAAGTCATTGCAATGAGGAGCCCATGTGTACCGCAGTTTGAGAGTAGTCCCTGCTTGCCACAGCTGAAGAAAGCCCGTGAAAGCCTGCGGGCAACAGCAAAGACTCAGCGCAGCCAAAATGAACACATATGAAAAAATAAAGCGTTTTAAAAAGCTATGTTTACACTACACTGTAGTTTATTAAGTGTGCCTCAAAGAAAAACAATGTAGACGCCTTAATTTTAAAACACTACTACAAAAGTTGTTGACCATCATCTGAAATGAAGTTGCTCAGTCATGTGCGACTCCTTGCAATCCCATGGACTGTAGGCTACCCGGCTCCTCTGTCTGTGGAATTTTCCAGGCAAGAGTACTAGAGTGGGTTGCCATTTCCTTCTCCAGGGCATCTTTCTGACCCAGGGATCGAACTCAGGTCTCCTGCATTGCAGGCAGACGTTCTACCACCTGAACCACCAGGGAAGCGCCCATCCTCTGAGACTAGCAAATCGTGGCCCGAACATCAAAGATCACAGATCACATAACAAATATAGTAACAGTGAAAACATTTGAAGTATTGAGAGAATTATCAAAATGTGACACATGCAAAGTGGGCAAACCCTGCTGGGAAAATGGTATTGACAGACTTGCTCAAGGTGGGGTGGCCACAAACCTTTAATTTGTTAAACACACACACACACACACACACACACACACACACACACACACACAGAATCTGCAAAGTACAATCAAGTGAAGGGCAATGAATTGGGATGTGCCTGTGCATTTCAGGATGGTTTGTTACACAGCAAGAGCTAACTGATACAAGAGAAACACTATGTTCTTAGATTCTTAGATTCAGAGTTCCTCAAAGACAGAAACCACACCTTACTTATCCCCAGTGCCCAGAGTTACTCAGCAAACACTTGGTGAGTGTCTGCTAATTTGCACAGCTTTGGCAGAAGAGCTACCAACCACCATTCTGCCGATGACTGCTGTCTGACCCCATCAATTAAAGGGCTCCCTGCTGGCTGCTGTCATCCAAGGAGCTCCCTGTAATTATGTCGCCCAACACACCCTCACCCCAGCCCAGAGCGGGCTGGGACCTGCCAGCACCCAATATGTCATTTGGATCAAGTGGCTGAGGTGAGGCAGGTGTCAGACTCAGGGTGCTTGTCATCCTCACAGCCATCAGGTTAGGGATGCTCTTCCCTTCACAAAGCATCTTCTGTTAGTGACTTCCAAGTAACCCCCAGGAGATCAGTGGTGCTCACTTTAACAGCTTTTCCATCTTTCCTGAACTGTCATTTAAAACTGGGTGAATTCTGCCAGCAAGTTAGGGACTAGGAATCAATGCCTACAACTTGGCCAGGTCCAGGGAGCCCCAGGACCAGGAAGCCAGGCCTCCGCCTCTAGGTAAGTTAACACACGAAAGGGACAAAAGGGAGAAGATGAGCAGGAGGTAATATGTGCAAAACACAGAACAGCATAAACAGAGCCAGACTGAACCGAGGTCTAGCAGCCTAACAACCTGGTGCCTCAGTTTTCTCATCTGTACAATGGGAAT
Organism: Madoqua kirkii; assembly: GCA_006408675.1. Taxonomy (NCBI): domain Eukaryota; kingdom Metazoa; phylum Chordata; class Mammalia; order Artiodactyla; family Bovidae; genus Madoqua; species Madoqua kirkii. Next base: position 27,348 of record SJYC01071633.1, read on the forward strand.
GACCATGATATGCCCACCTCCTAGGACCACCAGGAGATAATAGACTGAAAGTGCTTAGAAAAGCATCTGGCACCCAACAACTGCTATGTACATGCGCCAATCACAGCCACCACTATGGTCAAGGAGTTCCTAGAACTGCCACTCCCAGACCTTTCCCATCCCCAGAGTCAGCATCCTCCCTTCATCCACTGCCATTCTGAGGGAGCAGGCACCCAGGGGAAATAAACCACCCAGTTGTCTCCAGGAAGGAAGAAGTATCAACAGGCAACAGGCAGCTCAAGCCATGTGGACAGGGAGGGGCTCCCCAGGCACCGTCCTCACTTGCTTGTGTCAATGTCCCTCCAAACCTGTCATTCCTGCACCACGTGCAGCATCTCTGGCCTGTCTGTGTACCACCTGTGTTACTAGCAGCCTGCTCACTTTTTAAACTTACCTCTTTACAAAAGGAAACCTTATATCATAACCAAAATGGAAAGGTGGCAGTCGATGGGGAAGAAAGAAATATACAATGAAAACAGAACATGACTCAGTTCCAGCTAGAGACCGTTGCTGCTCAAAATTCTGAGTCCAAGGCTCGCTTTCTCTTTCTTTGCTGAAGCAACAGGACGTCCCATGTGTTTGGGAAGTTCTATTAAAGACATAATAGCACAAAACTGAGGTTTTCTCCTTGGAGGGTTGGGAGGGAATTTAAAAAGGAATGATCTTAAAAGGGCTTCAGGATACCTGGGTTTGATCCCTGGGTCAAGAAGATCCCTGGAGTGGCATGGCAACTCACTCCAGTATTCTCGCCTGGAGAATCCCCATGGGCAGAGAAGCCTGGTGGGCTACAGTCCATGAGGTTGAAAAGAGTTGGACATGACTGAGCGACTAAGCACAACACAGTACTATCTTGTTTAGTGCTGTGTGTCTAGTCCACCTGCAGCATCTGTGATGGTTAATTTTCTGTGTCAATTTGGCTGGACCACAGGGTTTCTGTGAGGGTGTTTCTGGATGAGATGAACTCTTAAATCAGTGGGCTCTGAGTAAAGCAGATTGCCCTCCATCATGTGGGTGGGTCTCATCTGATCAGTTGAAGGTTCAAATAGCACAAAACACTTACATCCACAACCACCACCACCCCCAGAACCCTTTGGAGCTGAACTGCACCATCAGCTTTTCCCTGGGTGCCCAGCCTGCAAGCCTACCCCACTAATGTTGGACTTGCTAGCCTTCATAGCTGCATAAGCCAATTCCTTAAAAATACACCTCTCTCCATATGGAGAGAAGTGTATATATATATATATACACACATATACAATTGTTGTTGTGCAGTTACTAAGTCATGTCCAGCTCTTTGCAACCCCATGTACACCATGTATACCAGGCTTCCCTGCCTTTCACGGTCTCCTGAAGTTTGCTCAAATTCATGTCCACTGAGTCAGTGATGCTATCTCACCATCGCATCCTCTGCCACACAAATGTATACACATTCTATTGGCTCTGTTTCTTGGAGAACCCTGACTAAAATAGCAGCTCTCCTTTGGGACACCTATGCAGCCCATATAGACTCACTAACCTGAGGGCTGGCAGGCCATGTCCTTTAATGAGGTCAGGGAACTAGATCCCACAGGCCACGTGGTGGCCACACACACAAATCCAGGGTGTGATGCAGTCATTGAATGGAATACTACTCAGTGATGAAAAAGGAGCAAAAGGAAGAGATGCCCTCTGTTAAACATCCAAGATCGGGACAGATGCTGAGCCAGCGGGGGAGTGATCCCCATGAACTTGGAATCACCCTGTAACATATCCCCACCAGCATGCCCCAGGGTGTCGAGGGGAACAGTGAGATTGCCTGGCTGGAAAGAAAGGCAGCCCCCCAGACCTCCTGCCCATCCAGCTGGGCCACCTCTGATGGTATGCAGCTGCAGCTATGGCAACTATCCAGCCGTGGAATTGGGAAGTGGACCCCACACAATGAGAATCGCAGACTCATGCAGTCTCAGCTAAGGGTGCTGTGTGATCATACAGATTCACCCCTGCCCCAGCCTCGGCCTGGATTATTTTTATAGCAACCAGTCTCCATTTGTATGAGCCCCAGGACTGGAGCCCTCACCACGTCCTGACACAGCACCTGAGAACTGAGCCCTAAACATTAGAAGAACTTCAGTCATCAGGTTACCTCCTTCCTGAGTACCACTGTAAGATTTTACTCCATATTTGTCATGAAATAAATCCACTCTGTAAGAGAAATACATGTTTTTCAAGAAGAAATCTTCTGGCTCCCTGGGAATGGAAAATCAGCATGACCTGCATATCGATTGACTGAGAAAATTAATAGCCACCCCCAACAAAAAAAAATTTCACAAGTTCTGGTTCAACGTTGCTGTTCTCCAAAGGGCTCTGTGGAGACCTGCTCTGTCTGTCTGGTTAAAGAAGGAAAACTCGAATTGAAGAAGCATCTTCCCCTTGATGGGATCCCTGGTGGCCCAGTGGTTGAGGCTCCGCACTTTCGCTGCAGCAGACACAGGTTCAGTCCCTGGTCAGGAAACCAGACTCTGCAAGCATGTGTCAGGACCACACACACACACAAACACACACACACATACACATACACAAAGCCAGAGTGTGACATGGCCATAAAATGGGACGCTACTCAGCAACGAAAAAGGAACACCTACTACATGCACATCACAGATTATTCACAAAACCTTATGCTGAGTCAAAGAAGCCACACGCAAAGAGTGCATTCTGCCTGTGATACTGTGACTAATAAAAAGAAATATCGCTTTAAAAAAAAAAGAAGGAAAATTATAGGCAGAAAGGCATCTTCCCCTTGATGGAATCAGAAGAGCTGAAAGACAACTGAGAAGAGAACCACTTTGTCACCTAGTGACTTCCCTGGTGGCTCAGATGGTGAAGAATCTGTCTGTAATGCAGGAGACCCGGGTTCCATCCCCAGATTGGGAAAATCCCCTGGAGAAGGGAATTCCTGCCAGACAAAGGAGCCTGGCAGGCTACAGTCCATGGGGTCACAAAGAGTCAGACACAACTGAGAGACCAACACGCTACAAGATGTGGTATCCAGCAGCACCTAAAATCAGTCCAGGGTCCTGCAGAAAACAGCGCCATGGAGGGCTCTGCCTTCCACGGTTTCCGGTTCTCGAAGGTGGTCCCCATGCGCCCTTCATTCCTCGCCGCCATCCCCCCACCTACTAAGCTGGGCCCAGCCCAGCCCAGAACCTTTGGTGGGCCCTTGCTTAAACCCAGGAGCCCAGCCCCCTGCAACCTGCTCTAAACTCTAGGAATTCCACCAGTGGGAGTTTCTCAGGAGCCAGGACAGGGGCTGGGCATGGAATTAAAACTTGGGGAAGCAGAGAAACTTCATTCAGTGCTGCTGGGAGTGTAAAATGCTGCAGCCACTGTGGGAAAGTCTAGCTGGTCCTCAAACAATTAAGCACAGTTACCGTATGTGTACATGTCTCAGTCGTGTCTGAGTCTTCATGACCCCATGGGCGGCAGCCCGTCAGGCTCCTCTGGCCAGGGAATTTTCCAAGCAAGAATACTGGAGTGGGTTGCCATTTCCTCCTCCAAGGGATCTTCCGTCCCAAGGATCGAACCTGAGTCTCTCACATCTCCTGCATCGGCAGGCAGATTCTTTACCACTGAGCCACCAGGGAAGCCCCTTCAATGTGTATTATACTGTAAAGGGAAAGTCAATATCACTTGCCAAGCGACTGACATTTTAGTAATACATGAAAAAAAAAAAAAGAGCATATTACAGTTTGTTACGTTGCCTGTATGCTACAGAAATCATCTCCAAATGCCTGTGGGTGTGCAGACCGCACTCTGGGAGGGCCGATGATTAAGCCTCTTTCGGGCTCTGGCCTAGAAGAATGTGACCCCATGTCATGCTGACATAGAGGGATGCTGACTGTGCCACTTGGGCCTGAACCAACTGCGCAGGGGGGGAGGGGAGCAGCTGCCCTCAGCCCTTCCCCACGCTGCCCGTCTCCACCCCTGCGGCCTCCTGCCCGCTTCTCATCCAAGGCATGGGGCCTCCGGGGGGTGGGCTGAAAAGCAGGAAAACCAGGGACTCCTGGGGGGATGCCCTCCCTCAGCTACTCACACAGCAGAGACATACTGAGCGCCTACTGCACCCTTCCCAGGTGGCTCAGTGGTAAAGAACCCATCTGCCCGTGCAGGAGACACAAGAGATGTGGGTTCAATCCCTGAGCGAGGAAGATACCCTGGGGGAGGAAATGGCAAGCCACTCCAGTATTCTTGACTAGAGAATCTCATGGCCAGAAGACCCTGGTGGGCTACAGCTCAGGGGCTCGCAAAGCATCAAATACAACTGAGCACGCACTACATCCTTAGCTCTGTGCTAGAGGGTGCAGGAGAAACCCCAGGGAACTCAAAAGAGCTGGTCCCTCAAATGAAGACCGTCGGAAGTAATGGAACTGTTCACCACTTAGAAAGAGGATTCCTTCTCCATTCCAAACACACATCTGAAACACAGGAATCAAGATGGCTTTGCCCAGGGCAGAGGTGGGAGTGAGTTCTGTTCTCTATAACCAGGCTGTTAAAGGCAGAGGACCCTCATGTGGTCCAGGACCCTCAGGACTGAGAAAGTTGACTTGAGAGGAAGAACATAGGCCTCTAAGACATCCATCAACACATTGGCAGCAAAGACACTTTCTTGGCCCAAAGGACCAGGATTTTTTCAAGAGGACTCAGATGTCTGTTAAAAAGAAGGATGTGATGGGATCCAACCAATCATCCAGTGGAACATGGTCTGCAGAGTCTGAGAGTTTGTTGTTGTTCAGTTGTTCTCGACCCCTATGGATTGTAGCCCACCAGGCTCCTCTGTCCATGGGATTTCCCAGCCAAGAATACTGGACTGGGTTGCCATTTCCTTCTTCGAGGGATCTTCCCAACCCAGGGACTGAACCCACCTCTTCTGCATTGACAGGAGAATTCTTTACCCCTGAGCCACCTGAGAAGCCCCCAGGGTCTACAAGACTAGGATTCAAATCCTAACGCAACATTCTTAAGACTCCGTTTCATCTACTGGGCAGAGATAATGATATTCCTAACTCCAGAGGGTTGTTATTCATTATAAATGAGATAGAGGCTGTAAAGCAAGTGGCCCAAACTACTTTGCACCCTGTGAGTGCTATGGCAAATTACTGCTGTTAAGACTGGCAAAATGTAAGTCATTTTCTCCTGTTCTCAAACACCAGTCTACAGCACAGTTCCAGACCCTTTATGTGTCTCTCTGAATTCTCTTCAAAGCCCCAGACTGCCATTCCTAATGGTCTCCTGGACACCATTCCAGGGATCTCATAATGGCCCTGTTGTATGTGTGCGCTCAGTCATGTCGCACTGTGCAACCCCATGGACTGTAGCCCACCAGGATCTTCTGTCCACAGAATTCTCCAGGCAAGAATACTGGAGTGGGTTGCCATTTCCCACTCCAGAGGATCTTCCCAACCCAGGGATCAAACTCGAGTCTCTTTCACCTCCTGCATTGCAGATGGATTCTTAACACACCCTAAATGTACCACATTACCCCCTCCCCAAACTACCACTTGTCTGTTAACAGCATCCAGATGGAAAACCATCACGGCCAGGAGAGGTACACAAAGGGACGTTTCCAGCGCCAGTTCCATGGAGGCTGAATGGCACATGTCCTGGTTACCCTGCCACTGAATTGCCACATAGCCTCCATCTAGTCTGTCTACTATTGCCTCCCCTCCACCTCTAAAAGCTCCCCACTCCAAACCTGCAAAACTCACACTGCTTACCGAATTCAAGGAAGGCTATTTCATCATTCCTGAACTGCACGGACACATATCAGAGCTTCCCTGGTGGCTCAGATAGAAAAGAATCCACCTGCAATGCAGGAGACCCAGGTTCCACCCCTGGGTCAGGAAGATTCCCTGGAAAAGGGAATGGCTCCCCACTCCAGGACTCTTGCCTGGGAAATCCCATGGACAGAGGAGCCTGGCAGGCTCCGGTCCGTGGGGTCGAAAAAGAGTCAGTCATGACTTAACAACTGCACCACCACCACCACCACCACACTTACATAACTCTCGAATATATTTTCTCGGAAACAAACAAGACTGGAGTCCCACAGTCCATTCCTTCCTCTCCCCATCCCCACACTGATTGATTCTGATATGTCCTTCCAGTCACTTTCCTTGCCTACATGTAACACAGGAACATGTTGATGAGGCCACAGGAACACTGTTTCAGTTTGCTTTTATGTAAACAGCCTATTTTCCCATATGTACCTTTGTTACTTATCAACCACCAACCTTTCTACATTGGTACACAGAGATGAACCTGCAAGTTTTTCTTCTCTGAGATCTAAATTTTTAAACAGTTTTGATTGAGAATATAGTTGATGTACAATATGTTAGTTTCAGGTGTGCTACACTGTGATTTGACATTTGCACACATTATGAAATAGCCATCATGATAAGTCTAATAGCTAAATACATTATATCCCCGTGGCTTTTTACTTAATAACTGGAGGTCTATACCTCTTAATCCCCTCCACCTATTTTACCCCTCCCAACCCCCTTGCATCTTGTCTTTTTTTATTTTTTTATGCTTTTTGGCCACTCTGCCTGTGGGATCCTAGTTCCCCATCCAGGGACAGAATCCTATATTGGGAGTGCAAGCCTTAACTGCTGCACTGCCAAGGGAAGATGCTGAATTTTGCTCTTTTTAACTTCTGTAAAGCATGAGTCGCTCAGTCTTGTCCGACCCTGTGACCCGCATGGACTGTAGCCCACCAAGCTCCTCTATCCATGGAATTCTCCAGGCAAGAATATTGGAGTGAGCTGTCATGCCCTCCTCCAGGGGATCTTTCCGACCCAGGGACTGACCCCAGGTCTCCTGCACTGGAGGCAGATTCTTTACCATGTGAGCCATCAGGGGAGCCCTAACTTCTGTAAAATACTCCCTAATGTGACCAATGGGTATTTAGTTGCTTCTAGGATACTTCCACTTTTTCCCTTTCTCTCTTTTTTCCTCCCAGTGTTGCAGTGTGAACATCATTGCTCCTGCCTCCCCAACCAGGTTCATTGGGATGTGCAGGGAAGCTCCCTTCATCTCCGCCATCCAGCTCAGGCCCCAGGCCTCCCCTCCTCTCCAGCGCCGTGCATGGCAGGCTACCAAGACACGTGCATCCGCCCCAGCAAGACTTCTGCCTGTACCCTCTGCCTTTTCTCTTGTTCCTTTCTGCAAACGTGGAGCCATCACCTCCCAGGGGAATTCTAGGGACCCTTCCAAGCCCATCTTCAGTCCAACAGGCTTAAGGAAACTCTTGCACAGCATGACATGGGCTCCCCTGAAACCCCATCTCGTGATTCCGCTCCTGGTACATACATGCTTGTACCCACCATCTTCTGCGTGGGACTGAAACCTCCTTTGAAGAGAAGGAAATCCCCCTTACCTACAAGGCTCACTGCCCAGAGTCATGTGATAACAGCCATTAGGATGAAAGTGGGCAAGCCAGATGCTCCCTCAGCTTTCTTTGGTTCAAGCAAACCACAAACACCTTCAGCAACTTTCACAAACATCAATATTCCAACTCTTCTGATCCCCGGCACAACCGTCCAAGGCATCAGAGGCTATGATGACCCTCATCAAAGATGCAGAGACTCCTTCAGAAGTCGAGCGGCACATCAGGTCTGAAGCTGAACGTTGGGGCCTCTTTGTAGAAGAGGAGCTTGGGCGGGGAGCTCACAGGTATTTCAAGATTGTTGTCAAAAGGATGAACATCTCTGGAGAAGGAAATGGCAACCCACTCCAATATTCTTGCCTGGAAAATCTCATGGATGGTGGAGCCTGACAGGCTATAGCCCATGGGGTCACAAAGAGACAGGACTGAGCGACTAACACTTACACTTTTGCCATCTCCCCAAAGGCAGTCCCTTTTGCACTAAGATTTTTACCAAACCCAAGGATCATCATTGCTTATTAATGACACCTTTCCATTATTTCAAAAAATGCTTTAGAATTTAAAACATCAACTTCAGTGTTTCACCCTATGCAGTAGTGAAACTGTGGGTTTGTGTTCTGTCTGGTGTTTTTTTTTTCCCCCAAATATCAATGGAGAAAAAGACATAATTACTCTTTTTGTTTGTTTGTTTCACATTCAGCTATGAACTTTTAAAAATGATCTTGGTTACCACCAGTGATAATACGCTTTGGGAAACGTTCATTAGAATAAGATGAAGGAGACTTTGGGTCACATGTATTCATTGCAAAAATTGTTAACTAACTTCATTTTAAGGAAAGAAAGCTCTCCAAAGAAGTTTGTGATCAAAAGCATCAGAAAGGGAAACCTTCAAAGGGACTTTCCTATTGGACAAACTTAGTTGATCTTAGGCTTACAAGCAGTTTGCACTGAGGGACTTAACCAGTCTCTCTCTGCATCCTGCAGGGTGAGAGATGTTTCACACCCAAATTTCTCAGATCAGTTTTGGCACCAAACTACAAGGCTCACTGCCCAGAGTCATGTGATAACAGCCATTAGGATGAAAGTGGGCAAGCCAGATGCTCCCTCAGCTTTTCTTTGGTTCAAGCAAACCACAAACACCTTCAGCAACTTTCACAAACATCAGTATTCCAACTCTTCTGATCCCCGGCACAACCGTCCAAGGCATCAGAGGCTATGATGACCCTCATCAAAGATGCAGAGACTCCTTCAGAAGTCGAGCGGCACATCAGGTCTGAAGCTGAACGTTGGGGCCTCTTTGTAGAAGAGGAGCTTGGGCGGGGAGCTCACAGGTATTTCAAGATTGTTGTCAAAAGGATGAACATCTCTGGAGAAGGAAATGGCAACCCACTCCAATATTCTTGCCTGGAAAATCTCATGGATGGTGGAGCCTGACAGGCTATAGCCCATGGGGTCACAAAGAGACAGGACTGAGCGACTAACACTTACACTTTTGCCATCTCCCCAAAGGCAGTCCCTTTTGCACTAAGATTTTTACCAAACCCAAGGATCATCATTGCTTATTAATGACACCTTTCCATTATTTCAAAAAATGCTTTAGAATTTAAAACATCAACTTCAGTGTTTCACCCTATGCAGTAGTGAAACTGTGGGTTTGTGTTCTGTCTGGTGTTTTTTTTTTCCCCCAAATATCAATGGAGAAAAAGACATAATTACTCTTTTTGTTTGTTTGTTTCACATTCAGCTATGAACTTTTAAAAATGATCTTGGTTACCACCAGTGATAATACGCTTTGGGAAACGTTCATTAGAATAAGATGAAGGAGACTTTGGGTCACATGTATTCATTGCAAAAATTGTTAACTAACTTCATTTTAAGGAAAGAAAGCTCTCCAAAGAAGTTTGTGATCAAAAGCATCAGAAAGGGAAACCTTCAAAGGGACTTTCCTATTGGACAAACTTAGTTGATCTTAGGCTTACAAGCAGTTTGCACTGAGGGACTTAACCAGTCTCTCTCTGCATCCTGCAGGGTGAGAGATGTTTCACACCCAAATTTCTCAGATCAGTTTTGGCACCAAATATCCAAATATCTAGAGCTTATATCCCTCAGCTCTACACCCAGGAGTGCTAGGAAGCTTCTAGAAGCCGATGTTATCTAACCTATCCAAGGAGGGCAGGAAGTTGGAGAACTCTTCACCTTCAGTCCCTTTCTAGATCAACTGAAGCCCAGCTTCCCAAAAAGGTGAGAGTCCTGGGAATTTAACTATTCAGGTCAACAACTCCTTATTAAGCCCTGGAGATACCATGTGAACAAACCAAGTGTCCTCAGGTGGAAAGACAACTTTTCTCCAGCCCCCAAGTCTTTCTACTTCCTGCCTGAGGATGGATGATATTCCCAGAGCCCAACAGCTCTGGCTGGGAGTGACCCAAGGCCAGTGGGAAGTGACCCACTGTCTGAGCATGGCTCTTGGCCCACCGTTCACTGATCAGCACGTGAGCATGGAAACTTAACATTTTGGATAGATGACACATGCCCTAAGGGTCCCTGGGACCTGGGGGACCATAAGGGGACCTGGCCTAGGAACCCATCCATGGCAACTCCCAGTCATCCATCTCCCTGGCAGTGAGTTCCCAGACCCAGTTTTAGTCCAGGTACTGCTGCCAACCTGCTGAGTGACCTCGGGTGGTCATTCCTCCTCTAAGCATCCCCAGCAGTTACACTTTTTAAGGCCCTTTGTTGTTGTTTCAGTCGCTCCATCATGTCAGCCTCTTTGTGACCCTATGGACTGCAGCACGCCAGGCTTCCCTGTCCTTCACTATCTCCCGAAGTTTGCTCAAACTCAAGTCCATTGAGTCAGTGAAGCCATCCAATCATCTCATCCTCTGTTACTCCCTTCTCCTTTTGCCTTCAACCTTTCCCAGCATCTGGGTCTTTTCCAGTAAATCAGCTCTTCACATTAGGTGGCCAAAGTAATGGAGCTTCAACTTTAGCATCAGCCCTTGCAATGAATGTTCAGAGTTGATTTCCTTTAGGATTGACTGGTTTGATGTCCTTGCAGTCTAAGGGACTCTCCAGCATGTTCTCCAGCACCACAGCTTGAAAACATCAGTTCTTTGGCACTGAGCCTTCTTTATGGTCCAACTCTCATATCTGTACTAAGGCCCTTATGCCCTTGAAACACTCTGATCCTAGCCCACGGAGGCCCAGGGCACTCTCACGCCTCCCAGCCTCTGCCCAGGGCTCAGCTGCCTGGAAGAGCCCCAGTGACTGGAGCAGGGACAGCTAGTGCTCTGTGGTTGCCCAGTTACAGGCCGGTGCTCTTGCTGGGTGGCAGCTCTGCCTCGGGTATTTTTAGACTCCCACCATTGGCCTGTCCCTAACAAGAGCCAGACGCGTCTGACAATCCCCAGCCATGGGCCAGTCCTGCCAAAACTGCAGTTTGGGGTCACTCCTGCAGGAAGCTGGGCTCCATCACTCCTGGGGTGAGAATGGGTACCTACTCTTCCCAGCAACCCCACCCCACCCCGATTCTTCCCTGGATGAGATGACGCCAACATCCAAGGGTCAGCTCCCAGTTCTGTCTAAGATGCCAGCTGCCCTGGTTCCCCATTCCAGCTGCTGCTGCCAATCGCCCAGTAAGAGGTCCCTGGTGCCCACCCCCTGTCTTGGAGTCCTGTTGTCAGCTTTTAACGGCCTCTCCTGGAAAGACTCTGCTTCCCTCTTTGGGGGGATGGCTGTCACCACCCTATGACTGGAGAACCCACCTCTGTGCCACGTTAGCCCCCGAAGCCAGTGTCAGAGGCCTCATTTGCCCACAGAGCTGGGCAGCAGCCACATGTTGCAACACACACACACACACACACACACACACACACACACACACCAATCTGCCTTCCCCAGGACAGTCCGCTGGACTTCTGCCTTCCAAACAAATCCCGCCAAGCAGTCAGCAATCCACCACCACCCCATCTGGCCTGGAAAGGCATTCCTGTATTTTTGTCTGGACAGACTTCCCTTCCTGGTCACGTCTGACGGAGTTCACTGTGACAAAGAGCCAGCCTCCATTGTGCCCCCGTCAACCAAGAAGGCCCCGGAGGGCAGGGGAGTAAGTGCAGGCCTGGGATGAGACATGGGCCAGTTGAGCCTTCCTGAGAATCATCCGTGGCTGGAAAATCGAGAGTCTGTGCACACACACACACACATGTGCTTTCAGCTCCCGCCCTGAAGATAATATGCACAAGGCAGAGAGAGAAAATCTAGGTGAAACATTCACTTCCACTCTATAAACAAAGGGCCTCAGACAAGACTTGTGTGTGCAGGGGAGTGGCAGGGAGGACAGGATGGTTGTGCCCTGGATTTATGACTGGCTGCCACGGACCTTCGTCAGCCCCTCTTGCATGCTGTGCGTGCTCAGTAGCATCCAACTCTTTGACCCCATGGACTCCAGGAGTCCACTGGGCTCCTCTGTCCATGGATTGTCCGAGCAAGAATAGTGGAGTGGGTTGCCATTTCCTTCTCCAGGGGATCCTCCCGACCCAGGGATCGAACCCACATTTCCTATGTCTCCTGCATTAGTAGGTGGATTCTTAATCACTGTGCCACCTGGGAAGCCCCTCATAAACAGTGCCCTAATCTGGGGCCTGGAAGGCAGAAGAGGGCTTGGCCTCTCCCCTCTGGGTGGGGCAGTGCAATATCAGTGCCCACCGGCCTGGCCCTGCCCTCACCTGCCCTGTGGCCCCCTCTGTGGCTTCCAACGCAGTCACTTGTTCCCAGATTTCGGGTGAATTTCACTTTCCCCACTGGAAGGACAGAAGCAGCTACAGGCTATGTGGCCCACTCCCTGCCTCCCACTCCCCAATTCCCGGAAGGGTGGAGGACGCTGATCCAAAAACCCTACGTGGGAAAACAGGTTCTGCACCCTCTGCCACCCCCATGCCCTCCCTCTGCCTCGGGCTTGGCATCTGCCAAGGGCCCTGTAGGCATCGGGGCCCTGATTTCCCCAGAACAGTTTTCCCCCTGCCTCTCCAAGTCCCACCAGGGCATCTCCAGGTGGCACTACAAGCAGGGACTGGGAAAAACAGATGGAGATCCAAAGTCTGGCTCTTGGCACCTATTAGCTCAAGGACCTTGGGAAACTGACTTAAGGTCTCTGGCCTGGCTCTTCCCACCTGCAGCCTGGGAGCATGGAGGAGCTGGTGCAGGGTGGCTGGGGGGGGGGGTGCTTCTAGGAGCGCGCCGTGCCCTGCAGAGACTCCATCAGCTTCAGTTCCCTTCCTCGTCCCTTCCAGACTCCTGGGGAAACCTGGCTCCAGTCCCTTCCTCACTCTCCTTCCACTTCCTTATACTGAGGCCAAATTCTGGGAGAGGGAGCCGGCAACCGTGACTGGCCTCCCAGATTTCTAGCTGATTCAGACGGAAGCACAGAGGGGGCTGCAGACTCGGTTAAATTGTGGCAGGATATACAGAACATAACACTAATCATTTTCACTACTTTTAAGGGTAGAATTCAGGGCCATTAAATACATTAACCATGTCACAGGACCACCACCACTATCTATACCCCAAATCTCTGCATCCTCCCCAACTCTGTACCCATTCAACAAGGACTCCCCATCCCTCTCCCCTGGCCCAGCTAACCTCTACTCTACTTTCCGTCCCTATGAACTCGCCTACTCTAGGTGTCTCCTATCAGTGAAGGCATACAATATTGGGGCTGCTGGCTTCCCAAGACCCTCTCCAAGCCCCTTACCTTACTCCTCACTCTGCTGGTCACTTTTTACCTGTTCTTTGCATTTTAGATACAGCTAAATTCAAAGATCACCCCACAGCATTTCACATGCACCACTTTGGAGCCTGGCAGGGGGCACTGACCCTTTCCCCAAACCTGAGACAGTGCTGTCATTCTTGTTCCAAAGTCAGAGGTGGGTTCAGCGGCCTGGAGGGAAGGGCTTTGCAATGAGGGTCTGCGGCAGGTACAGGTGCCCTCATATAACCCTCATTCTTGAGGTTCCTGTGTCAGCCCCCAAACAGGGCCTCCCTGAGGTGGATTTGGTGGTGGTGGTTTAGTCGCTAAGTCTGATCGACTCTTGCGACCGTGTAGACTGTAGCCGGCCAGGCTCCTCTGTCCATGGGAGTCTCCAGGCAAGAATACTGGAGTGGGCTGCTATTTCCTTCTCCAGGGGATCTTCCCAACCCAGGAATTAAACCCAGGTCTCCTGCACTGCAGGCAGATTCTTTACCGGTGGGTTTAGGTCCCTGGGTTTGGGGAGAGTGTATAGGCCTTCTATACACGAACGCTAGCCTCCCATCGCTCTGGACCTATGGGTGGGGCTCTCAAAGCTCCTCCCCAGTCCAACCGTAGGGGAAAGGGGACAGAGGCGTCACCCAAGCCCCTCCACCGCTCCAGACCGCAGTCAGCAGCTCCTCGCCGCTGGGGGGCGCCACGGAGCCGCCGCCGCCGCCGGGGGACAAGAGGAACCCACCGACCCAGCCTGGGCGCAGCAGGTCCCGCGCGCTCCCACGAGGCGGGGGACCCGCGCCAAGGCGCCGGGGACTCTCACACGACGAAAGGGGGGCGGCCGGGATCCCAGAGCCCTGAGAGTAGAGTTGGCGGGGGCGAGGGGAGTAGCCCTGACTCCTCCCCAAACTTTTCCCGCTCGCCTCGGCGCGAAAGGCGAAGGAAGCAGTCCAGGGGTGGGAAGGTGGAATCCGGGATCCAGGGCGGGCCGGGGGCAGGCGGGAAGTCGGCCCCCGTGCGATCTGGCGGAGGAACAGTGGATTTTCCTCTGGGAAGGGGCCCCTCCCTGCCCCCCACCCCAATCACAGGGATCTCCCTGCGTCTGATCTTGCAAGGGCTAGCGCCCCGCGCTCCCCCTGCTCTCGCTGCCCGGAGCGCCCCACGCCCCGACCAGCGCGCGGATCCCGGGCGCGCCCCCGACTCACCGGACGCAGGCGGCTGGACCGACCGACGGGCTGGGGAGCGAGGCGAGGCCGCCGGGCTGTTTTGAAGCTCTGGGCTGGGACTGCGCGCTCTCCCTCCTCCCTCTCGCTGGCGCCGAGCCTCCTCCCCACGTCCCCCTCCTTCCCCGACCCCGCCTCCTGGGGCGTGATGTCAGGAGCCCGGAGAGCCGAGGGGGAGGGACCGCGGGAGGCGGATGGGGGACTCGGGAGGGGAAGGCCGGAGCCCGGGGAGCGACCCCAGCCCCAGCCCGCCTCCCTGCGCTCCTTTGGGCCAGTTTGGGGCAGAGCTGGTAGCCGGGTGGGGGCGGTGGGGCGAAGGAAGGAGGGAGTGGGCGCTCGAAGTCTCTTTGCGCTGCGTTCACCCTTCTCCCTCCACCTCTGCCTGTCTTCTCCCCGTTCTCTTCCCTTCCCGTAAGGCTTCATGGAATCGACTCCCTACTAGCACCCCTTCCCTGGCCCTTTTCTCAACGTAGTGATTTTTTCTTTAATCTTTCCTGCCTCAGTTTCCCCTTCTGGAAATGGAAGTCACAGTAGAACCGCTTTCCTTAGGTTACTGGAAGACCGGAAATGGTCATACCTGAGCGTGCCTGGTACATAGTTAACCTAAACTCAATTAATCTAAACTCAGTTAATCTAAGATGCCGAAGATGACAGGGAAGAGAAGGGACGTTTTATACACAGTGACGTGTCATACCTTTAGTGCACTCAATTCTGGGGGGTACTTATGATTAATTAGTTAAGTGCAAGTTCTTCCCTGATCGCTCAGTTGGTAAAGAACCTACCTGCAATGTAGGAGACCTGGGTTCGACCCCTGGGTGGGGAAGATCCCTGCAAAAGGAAATGGCAGCCCACTCCAGTAATCTTGCCTGGGAAATCCCATGGACAGAGGAGCCCAGCGAGCTACAGTCCGTGGGGTCGCAAGAGTGGGACACGACTTAGCAACTAGATCACCACCAATCTAAGCTATAGTTGTTTTTATTTTCTGACAAAGAGTCCCTGACCTTGGTGGGAAGTGGCTGGGCAACCAGGGACCCCATCTTAGGACTCCCCCAGATCTGCCTCACACAAACCACCACACGTGTTTTGAACCCACAGTCCTGGAATTTATTGTCCCTGAAAATGACATCAAAAGACAAACTGCTTTCTCCAGCTTCAGTTTCCCCATTGGGGACTGAGAGGGTTCATCTGCCCTGGAGACTCTTATGGGATAAAGGAAAAGGTCAGAGGGGCCTGACTCCCATCTGTGGGGGGTGAGCAGTGGTGGGGAGGGAGGATTTACTGTTGAAAAAGTTGAAGAAGTTCCAAAACAGGACCACAACAATATTACAGTACATTTTTAAGCTTTTAACTGAACAGGTTAATGTTACTTGCACTCACCCAAAACGTAAGGCAATGGACTTGTGCCAATAACAAAAGAATTAGAAACTCTTTTAAGAAATGCTAACTTATTGTGTGATAATTGGCCTGGCTGGGAAACCACCCTTCATTACATTGTCTGAAGTTTTTCTTTTGGGCTGCATTCAGCCTCCGTTGCTTCATCCAGACTTTTTCTGTGCAATGTGTGGGCTCAGTAGTTGCAGAACACAGGTTTAGTTGCCCCGAGGCATGTGAGATCTTAGTTGCCCGACCAGGGATCCAACTGGTGTACTCTGCATCAGAAGGCAGATTCTTAACCACAGGACCATGGGAGAAGTCCCCTGATGAGTCTTTCTTCAGTCCTTTTGGGAAACTGTGCAAGGGGAAACCCTCCCTGGGTCTAGATTAGAGATCCTTAGGCAGTTTGAAGCAGCGTTCATCCAAGCCCCATCTCCAGGTTCCCCAGCTGGACAAGTGTCTGACATCCCACATTTCTTTTCGTTTTGAAATTCTGTGACTAATCAAGACTTTCATCTCCCAAGCAAGAGATTCTTTGTGGGGCTGGCAAGGGGCCAGGAAGGTGTCCATGTGAACTGAGGTCCTACATAAAAGGAGAGGGAACAGGGGGTCTGGCTGCTGCACAGGGGGTCTGTGCAGGGCCCACCACCAGCAGGAACACTGAAAAACCCAAAGGCTCTCCCAGAATGGACAGTCCAGGCAAGGCTGGAGAGGTGTGTTTCTGCCGTTTGCTGAGGCGTCACACTGTGCCATGGACTCTATCACGAACATGACACAACAGCCCATAAAGATACTGAGGTTCAGAGGAGCTACCTAAGTAGCTCACCCAAAAGCCCTGTCCGAGAGACAGAGTGTGAATTTGAACCCACTCTGACTGTAGCAAACCTCGCTCTTCTCCTCCCACTATATCGCTATTTACAAAACACTCACCATGATTTCCGCCATATCCACAGGCCAACTGAACCAGTATTCACTTAATATTTTTCTTTCAATCAACTGTTTATCTAACTATATTTATTTTAAAAAAGGAAGCCCTATATCGTAGGGTAAACAGGAAACCAATGCCCAACTACCAAAAATAGAAGACAAACTTGCAAATATAAACACTACCCAGAGAAAACAGTGTTCGTACCTTCTAACCAGATCCTGTTGCCCGAAAGAGTCTATGAGCCTGAGGTTTAGGATCTGTTAAAAAAGGAGATCAGCAAGTGTAAGACAGGTGGTAGAGTCAAGCTAGCTCAGGAGACTTTGTCTTGTCGTCAGAACTACTGCAAGATCATTGGCAAAGAGGATACGTTCTCACTCCGTGACTCAAAGCTGGACAATGCCGCCGCCTCCTGTCACCGAAAAACACCTCCCATTTACCTGCCCGCGGGGCATGCCCCACACGGGGAAGAACCTGGTCAGGCA
The DNA here is from genome assembly GCA_006408675.1 of Madoqua kirkii. Taxonomy (NCBI): domain Eukaryota; kingdom Metazoa; phylum Chordata; class Mammalia; order Artiodactyla; family Bovidae; genus Madoqua; species Madoqua kirkii. Next base: position 44,548 of record SJYC01071633.1, read on the forward strand.
CCAAGATGCGTCTCTAGGACCAGAGAAAGGAATCACGGGTTGTGTCTCTCACTTGTTTCCAAACCTTCTCCAGAGCCCCACCTGCCTGAGCAATTTACCTGCTACTTGCACCTCTTAGTTTTTTCTCTCTTTAAATATACACCTCGGGACTTCCCTGGCGGTCCAGTGGTTAAGAATCCACCTTCCAATGCAGGGCATGCCGGTCGGATCCCCAGTTGGAGAACTAAGATCCCACATGCCATGAGGCAACTCAGACTGCGCGCCACAACTAGAGACTAGAGAAGCCCACGCTCCGCAACAAAGGGCCCACAAGCGCAACGAAGACCCAGCACCGCCAAAATAATATGAAAAAGTAAATACTAAATAAATAAATACACACCTGTCTCTCCAGGAAAAGCAGAGGCCGAAACTACGTTATACCCACTGTATCCCCATTCCTGGTGTTTCAGGTAGTAAGTTTGAAACTTCAGCATGATGTAGGGGGAAGTAAGAGTGTGTTCGACTGAGTTCTGGGTCCCAATTCTTCATCCCACTGTGGAGCAGTATATCCACACTGCAGCTGTAATCTCCTGGCTAGTAGAGCGTACTAACCCCCTTGGCCTTGAGTTAAGCCACGTGACTGGCCTTGGCCAATGAGATATTAGCAGACTCGACAGAGGCAAAGGCTGGGAACGTGTTTGAGCGGTAGGGCTTGCCCTTCTGTGCTTTTGCCATTTGTTTGAGCAAAATAAACCTCCAGTAGTCCACTGGCCCCTGGCCCCTGAAAAATGTACACGGGAGCAGAGGCTCCCTGCGTGACCTGCAGAACTTCCATGTGGGACGCAGAAGTGCTCCAGCCACGCCATGGATGTGTGAATGAGAAATGATGTCTGTTCTTGCACATCACTGGGGCATCATGGTTGGCAGTTTCCCAGCTGTAGCTGGTTGATAAAAGGATCATCTCATGCTGGGAGAGAGAAACGTAAGGAAAGTATCTGAAGGCATGAAAGAACATGGAGAAGGCTGGGGTGTTGGTTCAGGGGTGGAGATAGAAAGTAGTTGAAGACTTAGTGACCTGTTGCGTGTCTTTCTGGCTTGAGTGTTTTCAGGTTCTGCTACCCATTTTTAAAATATTGATTGATTTATTATTTATTTGGCAGTGCTGGCTCTTAGTTGCAACACGCAGGATCTTTAGTTGCAGCATGTGAACTTTTAGTTGTAGCATGTGGGATCTAGTTCCCTGACCAGGGATCGAACCTGCGTCCCCCCTGCATTGGGAGCACAGAGTCTTACCCACTGAACCACCAGCAATGTCCAAAGTATCGATATATCTCGATCATAATATATGTCCGTATATTATTGATTGGATTGATTTTGACCATAAGTCTGTATCAACTTTACTTCCAGAGGCAGGCAGATGGAACAGCCTCTATAAGGACCATTGCTGGTCTCAGGGAATTGGGAAGAAAAGATGATGAACCACCCACCGGCTATTAAAAGCTTCTACATGCTCACATTTCATTGGCAAAGCAAGTCATGAAGCCAAGCAGCAAAAACATCTCCCACTAGCCGTGTTGTCTTGGCAAGTCATTCATCCCTCAGGGTCCAACTCTATCTTTGCATTCGGCTTACAGTGCTAAATGCTTCTCAGTGTAGGAATGTAACAAGCACATCCAAAGGCCTAGCAAGCAACATTTTCTCTTGGCTCCTCTTCCAGATATGGAGTAGGGTCCTGCAAACCAAATCCTGTCATCAGCACTTCTAGATGGGTTCGGTTGCCTGCCCGTCTTGCCACAGACAGACATCTGGGAAAAGCTCTTTCATGCCTGCTGTCTAGAGATTCAAGAAATCTGAATTCCCAGAGTATGTAGCTAAGAAATACGCTCTCTGGAGACCATTTCCTCCCTGTCGCCCACCTCTGCAGACAGGGCTGGGGGCAGGATGGAGAGAATGGTTTCCAGCAGAGAAACAAGCCGTCATGTCCTCCCACTTAAACCCTGGAGCTCTGGGTCCCACTCTTTCTCTTTATCATCAGATTTCCTGCCAGTGCAAGAAGAATTCACAAGACAAATATTGTCCATTTGACTGATGGCTGATCACCAAAGATAAGAGCCATAGAATCTCCAAACCTCTGGAAATGTTACCCATGCCGTGCTGTTGGGCTTCCCAGGTGGCTCAGTGGTAAAGAATCCACCTGCCAATGCCGGAGACGCAGGTTCCATCCCTGGGTGGGGAAGATTTCCTGGAGCAGGAAATGGCCTCACACTCCAGTATTCTTGCCTGGAAAATTCCATGGATAGAAGAGCCTGGTGGGCTACAGTCCATTTGGTCTCAAAGGATCAGATACAACTTAGCAAGTGAGCACACTCATGCTGTTTGGACTTTCACATCTTTTTTCCACCATGTAATGAACACAGATGTACTGTGAGCAGAACCTGAGGGTTGAGTCTGAGTTTTTCCCATTATAGAAATGTTTGGCACTGAGATCCAAAAACGTCTGGCTGCTTGACCACACTTCTAGTTTTCAGCAGGAGTCTTGGCACCACAGGGACAGAGCTTCAGAGCACTCCCAGGTTTGAATTTGCCTGAAATACAGTCAGAAAGACTAACAGGAAGCGTGGGAGTTTGCTCCCACCACCCATGCCATTACCACCCAAGCGTCTGGAGTCCAGGATGGCCCAGGGGATGTTCCAGACAAGTTCGAAAGCAAGTCGCCATGTGTCTCCCAACACACAAGGTGCATAGAGGCCAGTTCTCTTGGCCCATCTTCTGAAAAGACGGAGTACAGTTGGGCACTGAGAAGGAAAAGAAGAAAACAGTTCCTGTTGTTAATAGTGTCCCAGGGTGTGCTCTTGTTTTCCTGGGATCTTAAGTACAATCATAAATATTATTCCTGCAGTCTATGAGAGCATCCTCTGTACTTTTCTAAATATTTTTAATTTTAAAAAAAATCCTTTCCTTTCTTTCTGCCAAGCAATTGCTCAGGAAAACAATATTTTTCCAATCATTTGCTTAAAGTGTTCTTGCTGTGACTCTCCGGTGTGTCAGGGAGTGGGAAGACAGCAGGGAACAAGCTGGTCAAAAAACCTTTGCTCCTTGGAACTTACTAACCAGCCCCAGTCAGTTGCACTCACTATTGTGCTTGACACTGATAACGAGTTTTGTTTTGCTTTGCTTTCTAAGATGGGTATGTTTGTGTATGTGGCTTGTCTCTTAGGCTGTAAAACCATGGACACGTTCCCCTCAGCTGAGTGACTATCAACCCAGCCAGGCAACTCCAGCCTCAGAACTGAAGCCGGGCTCACAAGTCCTTAGGAATCTTTGGGTATAGAGAAATTGGGGTGCCTTCTATTTCCAACGGAAGGTACACACACACACACACACACACACACACACACACACACACACATAGGCATACACTTGCACACCACACTTATGGTCCAGCAGTTCAAAATTCAAAGAGTGACAGGACAGGAGGAGACCCAGAAATTCCTGTCCATTCGATGCTTCTGGGCAAGAAGGTATTTAAACCATTCTGGGCACTTCTTGATCGGCAAGTTCTTATACCTGAATAGTCTGGAATTCCCTCCTTACCTGGGATAGGACTTCTTCTGGACACAGCCCATTTCTGTTTGCTTCCCTCCATGACCGCCCCTGAGAGGTGGATGCCCTGGATAAGGCAGCCTGGGGTTCAGCCTCTGCCTCCTGCAACCAGCTCAGAGAAGGTGCTCAGACACAGGACTTTTCTCCCCTCACGCTGCTCATAATCTGCAGTTGTATTTGTTAATTTTTTATTTATGTGCTTTCTCATTCTTTGTCTTCACTCCCCCATAGAACATGAGGTTTCCAAGAGCGGAGGCCATCTCTTGTCTTGCCCGTGGCTTTTTCAAGATGATCAGTCAGGGTCTCTGCTAGTCTTTGTAGCACTTTTATGAAAATCAGAAAAAGTAACCCTTCCAACCTGATGATTTTTAAAAGGCATCATTTCGGCACATACAGCTTGGTGTAAAGAGGGCCATAGTGTATATTTTAGCTGTTCAGTCGGTACTGACTTTGCAACCCCATGGATTGTAGCCCACTAGGCTCCTCTGTCCATAGATTTAGGCAAGAATACTGGAGCGGGTAGCCATTCCCTTCTCCAGGGGATCTTCCTGCTCTAGGGATCAAAGCCCAGTCCCCCGCTTTGCAGGCAGATTCTTTATCGTCTGAGCCACCACAGAAGCTCATAAAGAAGTCAGCTTCATGCAAAGGGGAGAAAAAATGCTCCTTCCTCCAAGCAGACACAACTCCAAGCCAGGCATATTGGCTTAGTGAACAGTCTAGATTTCACCCCTTACCTCTCAGCTAGAAACTCTTGTGCCCAGACTACTGACAAGAGGCAGGAACATCCGAATCCATAAATATTTGACAAATGAATTAGTGAATGAAATTCAAGTCTTTGGAGATATGTGGGGGTTTTAAGACTTGTCTGCAAATTCTTTAAAATACTCAGTCCATTGAGAGTTCGGGCTCGTCTGTTCAACCAACAGAACATGGTGGGAGTGATGCTATGTCAGTATCAAGGGTAGGTCATCAACAGCCCTGCCGGCTCTGCCTGGTTCTCTCGAGTAAAAAGATGAGCAGTGTCCCCAGAGAGCTTACCGTCTGGTGGGATGGGCTGTCACGGGGACAGCCGTATAATTGATCATCTGAAGTAAGACACTTTTAAGAGTGAAAAAAAGAGTTAGTCGCTCAGTCGTGCCCAACTCTTTGTGACCCCATGAACTGTAGCCAGACAGGCTCCCCTGTCCATGGGAATTCTCTAGGCAAGAATACTGAGGTGGGTTGCCATTTCCTTCTCCAGAGGATCTCACCAACCCAGGGATTGAACCCAGGTCTCCTGCATTGCAGGCAGATTCTTTACCATTTGAGCCACCAGGGAAGACCCTTAAGAGTAAAAGAGGTGCTATTTTTTAATTTTTAATTCATGTTGGAGTAGAGCCGGTTAACAATGACTTGTGATAGTTTCAGATGAACAGCAAAGGGACTCAGCCATACATATACATGTATCCATTCTCCCCCAAATGCCCCTCCCATCCAGGCTGCCACATAACATTAAGCAGAGTTCCCTGTGCTATACGGTAGGTCCTTGTTGGTTATCCATCTTAAATATAATAGTGGGTACATGTCCATCCCAAACTCCCTAACTAGAAAGGGATGCTGTTGATAATTCCAGTGGGACAATAGTCATAAGAACTGACCTACGGAAACTGGGGTGCACAAGCACCCTTACTACAATTAAGCAACCACAGAAAAATGTGATGTGTGCTATGAAGGACAAAGTAGATAGTGCTCTTTGAGCCTGCAGTAACAGGATTTGACCCAAACAGAAATATCAGGGAGGGCTTCCCTGAGGAGTGGTGCTGAAAGGTAGCTAGGAATTGGCTGGGCAAAAGGGGAGGGGGGAAGCAGCATGATCAAAGGCCCTGTGGGTGGGAATGTGGGTAGGAGGGTCTGAAAGAAGCCAGTGTGGCTGGGAAGGGGGTGTGTGAGGATGAGGTTGGAGAAGGCAGTTGGGCAAAGGTAGTTTGAGGACTTCATTCTAGGAATGATGAGGACAGTTGAAGGTTTTAAGGCAGTAATGAGGTGGTTTGATTGTTCTTATTTTTTTTAAGGTTTGCTGATTAATTATTTGGTTGTGGTGGGTCTTCAGCGCTGCATGCAGGCTTTCCCTAGTTGCCGTGAACAGGGGCTACTCTGTTGTGTGCGGGGGCTTCTCATTGCAGTGGCTTCTCTTGCGGAGGTTCTTGGGTGCACAGGCTTCAACAGTTGCATCACGTGGACTCAGTAGTTGCGGCCCATGGGTTCTAAAGTGCCGGCTCAGTAGTCATGGCACATGGGCTTAGCTGCTCTTAGGCATGTGGGATCTTCCTGGACCAGGGATCAAACCAGTGTCCTTTGCATTGGCAGGCAGATTCTTTACCACTGAGCCAAGAGAGCCCTGGTTGACCGTTGTGTGGAGAAGGTTGGCGGGGGGGTGATTAGAGTGGGCTCAGGCAGAGAGATTAAGAGGTGAGAAATGATAGGAACTTGTAACCCAAGATTTTACTCCTACTTTAGAATGATGCTGGGTCTGGGAGAAGAATAACCCAAACGAGACTCTGAAGTCCCTTCAGGGAGCTGTAAAAAGTAATCTTACATAGAAATCTGAGGGGTCTGGGGCTCACTTATAACTGGCACTTCTTTTGAGCCAGTGTGAAGGGCTTGGCTTGGTCCATTGGCATGTCCAAGGGTGTAGATGTTTCCTGAAGAGCTGAAGATGTCTCCTAAAGACACAGGGACCAGCTGGCTCAATTCAGGTATAAACGAAGGCTCATCGGGCAGCTTCTGTGTGAGCTTCGCTTTGACGGTAGATTCATTGGCAAGTAGAGCATCAAAGGGCAGAGCTGGTTCCCTGGGACACCAGTCACATTTGAAGCCTCGTGTATTTACTCTACTTATCTGGTTTCCAAAGGGATTTAAGGTAGCTTGACAATCAAAGACATACACACAATAGAACTGACACAAAAAGAAATAAAAAGTACACAGACTGAGAAGGAAGCAGATATATGAGCCCATTGAGTTTGGAAGGAGACAGCACAAATGAGTCACCTGGGAAAACCTACGAACCGTGAAAATCCCACACCCCCCCACTCCCCCTTCTAGAAGTGCTGGAACAGTAGGTCTGATGGTGAAACCCCCAAATCTGCATATTTAACAAGGTCTTTCACCAATCCCGAACTGCAAAATGTTCCTGATGCCGGTGATGTGTGGACCACAGATTGAGAAACTCTGCATTCGTCCTTTAACCAAATATGGTCATAGTCCCTGAGCATCAGACTGAACATCAGGTTTCCCAACACCTTAGTCACATGTGAGATGACATCCTTTTGAGAAAGGTTTTCTTGGCTGATGGAAGGCCATCTTACCTTCCCACAGAGGTGGATGCCAAGAGAGCTGCCCATCTCTCCACTGCTGGAGAGCACTGTGTGTGAGTGATTTGGTGGGTGGGGGACAGGAGCACCCACCACTGAAACATCCAGGTCAGGCGTGTCATACGGCTGGGATGTACATGGTGAACTTGGCATTGAGAGAGGAGACAAGCTGGTACGGCAAGGATTAGGTTTTCCAGCCCCGAAACAACCTAGCTCCTTGCTGGGAGTGATCCTAGGACCAACCTCATCCAGCTCTCCCAGGTCTAGACAATCCAGATCATGTAAGCTGTCAGCCTGGTGTGCTACGCTCAGCTAAGCTTCTGGACCATCGTTAATCCTGAGCTCCTTGGAATTTCTCCTACTTCGTTATTAATCCTCCTTGGGTTTCAGTAGCCCCTTCCTTGCTTCTGAGACCTCTCCTCGGGTACTGGGCAATGAGGAAGGGGAAGTGGATGGTGGGCTGGATGGCTGATGAGGACAGACTTTCCTGGGTCATTGCTACTTAGAGCACGGTCCACAGACCAGCAGCCTGAGCGGCCTCTGGGAACCTCTGAGAAATGCAGGCTTTTGGGATTTCCCTGGTGGTCCAATGGTTAAGAATCTGCCTGCCAATGCAGGGGACAGGGTTCGGTCCCTGGTCTGGGAAGGTCCCACATGCCTTGGGGTAACTAAGCCCCTGTGCCACAACTACTGAGCCTGCGCTCTGGAGCCAGTACTCTGCAGCAAGAGCAGTCACTGCGATGAGAAGCCCACTCACTGCAGCTACAGCAGCCTCCACTCACCACAGCTAGTGGAAGCGCTCTCACAGCAACGAAGACCCAGAGCAGCCAAAAAAAAAAAAGGCAGACTCTCAGGCCCCATCCAGACCAGCTGAATCAGAATCTGCATTTTAACAAAATCCCCAGATGAATCACATCTATGTTAAAGTTCAGAAGCAGTGGTGTCCTTATTTCTTCATCCAACAACTATTTATTTAAGACCTCTCAAGGGCCAGGCTCCATACAGTGGTGGGAGACAAACGATATGGATGGATGAAAATGACATGGTCCTCAACCCAGTAGAAGGTACAATTTGGTGGAGGAGGCATGAGATAAATAAGTAAATAAACAAACATGTAATTTCAAGGTGTGGTAATTGCTATTAAGGACGTGAAAAAAAATCAGTGATCACAGTATTTAAAAAATTGCAAGGCAGTCTAACGACAGATGATGGGAAGGAGTTGTATCAGACAGAATAGCCATGGGGATCTAAGAAAGAAAGGTCAAGTGGGTGACCCTTGAGGAAGGAGTTGGAAGATTCTGGAATGAATGCTCAAATCTTGTCCAGGATCGTGCGATGAATTGGAGTGTGGAGTGTCAGAACTCAGAGTGTAAGACTCTCGGAGAAGGAGAAGGCATTGACCACTCATCCGTTTTGGTTCATCCCCTCCCCACGCAGCTATCGGGGCCTCCCCAGCTCACCTCAATTCTGCATCACTCTGCTGAGCTTAAGCCAAAGCTCCCAATCTTACCTTGGCTTCAGGAGTATGAAAGTCCACTAGACCCCGGTCCTATGGCTTAGAACCAGCTAACTCCATGACCTCCTTCATGGCAGATCCCAGATTTGGGGGCCAGAAAACTTGCAAATGAGTCCTTTGGTAGATTAAGTAAGGAGATGCTTTGGGTTTTTTTCTGAAAATGATTTCTAAACTCTCCCACTCCCAAGGGGAGTAACCTCCTCTCCAACCACTGGCTTCTGGTGTGTGGCGGGGACCCATCGCATCTGTTGAAGTCTTCACATGAGCCCAGATCCTGAGTCACCCTCCCTCCCCACCAGTGGGGTCAACATCACCTGGGAGCTTGTCAGAGAGGCAGCATCTCAGGCCCCACCCAGACCAAACTGAAGCAGGATCTCCAGAAGATGCACGTTAGACTGAGGAGCCTTGCCCTACTCCATGAGGTCACACAGGGGCCGGTCCATGTGGCGGGATCCCAGATAGAGGCGGGTTTGGGTGGTCAAGTTCACGCAGATCAGTAGAGCCAGGTGCCAGTCTGGAGACTCTGAAGATGCTGAGCTGTCCTGCAAAAGCCTGAGAGAGCCGACCACTAGGGAACTGGGGCCTGTGGGTTGTCAGGGACCCAGGCTGGTCCTAACCAGTCCAGTTTATACTTCCCAAAGTGAGGGCCATACACCCTGGTAGTCCTGGCGATGGTTTCTTTCATGGGATACGTAGGGATGCAATTAGTAACACTAAATCATGGATTAAGAATGTTATTCTCAGGGACTTTCCTGGTGATCCAGTGGTTAAGAATCTGGCTACCAAGGCAGGGTATGCGGGTTCTGCTCCTGGTAGGAAAACTAAGATCCCACATGCCGTGGGGCAACTAAGCCCACGTGCCACGGTTAGAGAGCCCCATCCCACAACTAGAGAAAGCCTGCATACTGTGATGAAGACCCAGAGCAGCCAAAATGAAATAAATAAAAATGTTTAAGAAGAAGAAGAATGGTGTTCTCTTCCTAAGTCCCATTCGGTCTCTCCGATGACCACAAGGAAGAGGCTTAGTTAGGTGCTAGGATGCCTAGAGCAGAGCTTGGTGGAGAGAGCGTGGTGGTTATGACAGGCCCTCTAAGCTGCCTGGATCCACATCCAGGCCCTGCATCTCTGTGTCAGTCTCTTTGGACTGAATAACAAGGGAACACAGATGGGCGGCTCATACCACAGAAACTGTCTCACAGTTCTGGAGGCCGGAAGTCCCAAGATCAAGGTGTCAGCGGGGTGAGTCTCCTCTGAGGCTTTTTCCTTGGATTCTTGAGGGACATCTTCTCCTGTGTCCTCACGCCACTGTATGTTGCGTGTCCTAACCTCCTCTTCTTCTAAGAAAACCTAATGAGCTCATTTTTACTTTAATTACTCCTCTGAAGACCCAGAGTCTAAACAGTCACATCCTGAGGGGTTAAGACTTCAATGAGACCTAGATGAATCTGGGGAGAATACAACTTAGCTAGCGGTGGAACGTTTACAATTTTTTCAGCCTCTCGTTGTGGAACTTGCACAGATTTCTCAACCTCTCTATACCTCAGTATGCCCATAAAAGGAGACGACGGTATCCACCTCATAGGCTGTAAAGGGAGCCGAGCAAATTAGTTCATATGAGATGCTTAAAACAATAGTTGGCACCAAGTAGGTCCCCCAAGGGCAACAGCCACTATCGGGCATGATACTGGGTTGGCCAAAAAAGTTTGTTTGGGTTTTTCCATAAGATGATGTTATGGAACACATAGGAGATATTCAACAAGCATCTGTTGTATGTATGTGTCAGGGAGGAGGAAGTTTTCCTCTAACCTTCTCGGTTCATTTTGCTGGTCTAAGAAGTAAACTGACAAGACACAGATTAAAAGGAGAAAATAAAAGTGAAAAAAAGTAAAAAGTAAAAAAAAAAATGTATATTTAGAAGAGACTCAGGAAAACTGAGTTATTCCCCCAAATGGCCAAACCCTCAGCTTTAACACCATCTTCATGGTGTGCACGCTTAGTCGCTCAGTCGTGTCTGACTCTGTGCTGTGGGCTGTAGCCTCTGTCCATGGGATTCTCCAGGCAAGCATACTGGAGTAGGTTGCCATTGCCTCCGACAAGGGGTCTTCCGTGGAATTGAACCCGCATCGATTTCCTGGGATCTCCTGTGTCTCCCACATTGACAGGAGATTTCTTTAACACTGAGCCACCTGGGAAGCCCAAGATGACCGAAAGCCTCACCTAAATTCTATGTTCAGCTAAAGACAAAAGCGGATGTTAAGGGTGGGAAAGTCATTTCTGGGAGGTGACCAGGAAACGCACAGTTAACAAAGGTAAGGTCGTTATGCAAATTCAAGTCCTTGCTTTCTCCCCAGCTAAGCGTTTCTAGAGGTTTGGTCAGCCTCCTGTTCCAGGTGCAGAGAGACACCCTTGCAAATGGAGATTCTCCTTCCTAATGTAAACGTTTCTGACAAAAGGGTAATCCCTACTCGGTTTTCAGAGTTTTCCAGAAAATAACCAGCTTAAAAAAATACGTCAAAGAGACATATTTTAGGGCGGCAAATTCTTATTGTTGTTGTTTAGTCACTAAGTTGTGTCCGACTCTTTTGTGACCCCATGGACTGTAGCCCACCAGGCTGCTCTGTCCACGAGATTCTCCAGGCAAGAATACTGGAGTGGGTTGCCATTTCCCAATCCAGGGATCAAACTCAAGACTCCTGCATTGGCAGGTGAGTTCTTTACCACTGAGCCATCAGGGAAACCCAAAAAATTCTACCCCCTTATGAATGGCAGTGTTGTCTAGTCCAGCAGCTCCTGGGCTCCTGGAAAGATACCAGGGAATCTCAGGGCTTCTTGAGTTGAGGGTCCTAAACCCAGAGTCAGCGCTGATGGGGCTGGAGACAAGCTGTCTTCCTCCAGAGCCTGCCCATCTCCAGGGTGGGGGTGTCGCAGCTCACTGGCTGGCACCCTTGCCAGCCCACACCCTATCCTCACCCAACCATCGGACCACACCGCCCACATGCCAGCCGATGCGTTTGGACGGGCACGGGGCAGGACCCAGCCTGTCGGCCGCCTGTCCTCCCATCCTCCCACTTCCCAGGTGCCTCCGGTCCAGGTATTCAAAGGTTCCTTGGGCCACAAGTGTTTCTCGCAAAGAAGAGAAGCAAAGAATCATTCCTGAAAGCTTGGGGAGAGGAGAAAGGGAGGCTTACAGATGGGGATTCCCTGCCCTCGGGGAGACTCTGCACACAATTGTGTGAAGTGACCCCAAAGCCTGAGCGAGGCTGTAAAACTCTGCTCCACCAGGGAAGGAAGAGCAGGTTGAATGAATCCTGACTGGTCACTTTTCCTGCTGGGCACCAGGTTTCCCGGTTGGAAGACAGGACAAAGAATTCCCTCACCCTCTTGCTCCTCGAAGTATTATTCCCTGTGAGGATTCCCTGGGGTTAGACTTACTCCATTGTCCCATTCATTCAAATGCTATTTATTTGTAAACTTTAAAAATTTTAATTGTGTTTTTGAAATTCATTTTTTATTTTTACAGTAGTGTGTTAGCTTCTGCTATATACAACAATGTGAATCAGCCATATGTATATATACATATGCCCCCTTCGTCTGGAACCACCCCACTACCCCCTACCCTATCCCACCCTTCTAGGTTGTCACGGGGCACCGCTTTGAGATCCCTGTGTTACAGGGCAACTTCCCGTTAGCTATCTATTTTACATACAGTAATGTATATGTTTCAACGCTACTGTCTCAATCTGTTCCATCCTCCCTTTCCCCTGCATCGTCCAAAGTCTGCTCTCCACGTCTGCGTTTCTATTCCTGCTCTGTAAATAGGTTCACCATTTTCCCAGCTTCCATATGCATGCAGGGAAATTGCTCGTCGCTCAGTCGTTTCCAACTCTGCAACCCCATGGATTATAGCTCTTCAGGCTCCTCTGTCCATGGGGTTCTCTACGCAAGAATACTGGAATGGGTTGTCATTTCCTTCTCCAGGGGATCTTCCTGACCCAGGAATTGAACCCAGGTCTCCTGCATTGCAGGCAGATTCTTTGCCATCTGACCCACCAGGACAGTGTTAGTATTTATTTATTGAGCACCAACCAATTGTCCGGAGCTCTGTCAGGCCCAGAGAGGCAGTGGGAAGTGAGATACTCAATCAGAGAAGGGCTCTCAGGGGCTGACATCAAGTGACGGGAGGCAGAGAGAAGTAAGACAACAAGTAAATCAGTGAAACAACCTGAGCTGTGATGATGGATGTGTGAAGAAACACAATCAGAGGATGCGGTAGACACTGGCCAGCTGTGTGGGTCAGGGCTCAGCAGGAGATGTTGGCAGGCCTCTCCGAGGACCTCTGATGGAGGCTGAAATGATGAGAAGAAGTCAGTTGTGCAAAGGAAGGTCTGGAGCTGAATGTTCCAAGTGGAAGGAACAGCAAGCCACAAATGTCCTGGGGCGGGAAGAAGTTTGCCTGGTCTGGGGACTAGAAAGGTGATAGTGTTGCAGGAAAGTGGCAAGTGATGGGGAAGTGGTAAGAAATGAGGTCAGGTGGGGAGGCAAAAATTCCTGAGGACGGTGAGTGCGGCGGGGGGCTCCCCAGCTAGGAGGATGCACACGCTTTGGGCAGGGCCTAGAAAGGATATGCCTTCCTCCTTCCCTCCTGCTCCCCAAGCTGGGACTCCGCCAGTTTGGAGAGAGGATTCCGTTGGCTTCAGTTTGGTCACACGCCCACCAGGTGGCCAGGAGCAGACAGGGCACCTTGTTGGACAGCCCCCTCCCCCGCCCCGCCAGAGTGTGCATCCCAAAAGAGAATGGGTGCTCCCTGCAGAAGAAGGGGACCCGGACACCAGGCAAGCAGAAACTGCAGGTGTGCACAGCACTCCACCTCCAGGTTCTGACCTAGATCCCCTGCTGCCTGCATCCCACTCACTGTCATCTCCACCCCCACCACCACCACTACCACCACCATCCTCTTTGCACTTTGGAAATGGAGAAACTGAATCTGGGGAGGCAAGAAACACAGGGGTTCTCAGCCACTCCACCCTAGGATTCTGCTGCTTCCTTTTGGGGATCCTTTATTCCCTTGCCTCTGCTGTCTGCGACTGAAGCCAATGGAATCCTCTCTCCAAACTGGTGGAGTCCCAGCTTGGAGGAGCAGGAGGGAAGGAGGAAGGCATACCCTTTCCAGGCTCTGCCCAGATCATGCGCATCCTCCTAGCTTGATTGATTACACCCATGTGGGAGTTTGTTTGCTCAGTCACTAAGTTGTGTCTGACTCTTAGCGACCTCATGGACTGCAGCACACCAGGTTTTCCTGCCCTTCAGTTGGAGTGGCCACATGCAACAAAATGGACTTTCTCTGTCTTGTGTAACCTTTCTAAGCAATTTGCATCACACCTCATGTTTGCCCATAGATGAGGCAGCATAGAGAGGTGGCTGTGCCCGGGTTGGCAGCTATGTGGCCTCGGGCTGCCACTTAATCGCTCTGTGTCTACATTTTCTCATCTATAAAATGTGAATAATATTCGACAGCCTACTTCATAGAGTTGCTGAAAGATTGGGTTCACACACTAAAGAGTGTAGAACAACATACATCCTTGGCATGTATTGCACTTGGGATGGTGATGCATTCTTTCTAAACCCCTATGCACTGTGAAAATCTGCATTAATTTCTTTCATTTGTTCATTCAGCCAACACTTACTGAGTACTTGCCGGGCCCAGGAACTCACAGTAAACAAGCCAGACAAGATTCCTGTCCTTGAGGAATTTAACTTTCTAGGGGTAGAGACAGACCATGAAGAAAAAATAACCCAAATCAATAAAGAAGACTTACTTTAACAGTGATACATGTTGGAAAGAAATGAAACAGGGAGATAGCGGTGAGGGCTGTTTCAAGCAGGCTGATCTGGGAAGGCCTCTATGAAGGGTGACAGATGGAAGAGAAGAACCATGAGCTACGGGAATAAAGAGCAAGTGAAAAGGCGATGGGGAGGAAAAGCAGAGGTGTTGGGATGGGAATGAGCAAGCATGGGGATGGCAGGTAGAGAATCAGAGAGCTGGGACCGCAGTGAGCAGCTCTCACAGGTTGCGGTAGGAGTAAATAACCCAAATCAATAAAGAAGACTTACTTTAACAGTGATACATGTTGGAAAGAAATGAAACAGGGAGATAGCGGTGAGGGCTGTTTCAAGCAGGCTGATCTGGGAAGGCCTCTATGAAGGGTGACAGATGGAAGAGAAGAACCATGAGCTACGGGAATAAAGAGCAAGTGAAAAGGCGATGGGGAGGAAAAGCAGAGGTGTTGGGATGGGAATGAGCAAGCATGGGGATGGCAGGTAGAGAGATCAGAGAGCTGGGACCGCAGTGAGCAGCTCTCACAGGTTGCGGTAGGAGTTTACTTGTTGATGGTGATGATTTAGTTGCTAAGTCATGTCCAACTCTTGCAACCCTATGGACTGTAGCCCACTAGGCTCCTCTGTCCATGGGATTTCCCAAGCAAGAAAACTGGAGTGGATTGCCATTTCCTTCTCCAGGGGATCTTCCTGACCCAGGAATCGAACTCTAGTCTCCTGCATTGCAGGCAGATTCTTTACCGACTGAGTTGGGGCAACATGAAACCCATGAAAAGTTTCAGCAGGGGAATGACAGACCCCACCCACGTTTTCTGACTACCATTGTAGCCCCCTACCAGGAAAACAAAATGAAGGGGGCTAGGTTGAAAGGGAAGGCTTCCCAGGTGGCGCTAGTGGCAAAGAATCTGCCTGTCAGTGCAGGAGAGGTGAGAGAGGCAGGTTTGATCCCTGGGTCAGGAAGATCCCCTGGAGGAGGGCATGGCAACCCTCTTCAGTATTCTTGCCTGGAGAATCCCAGGGACAGAGGAGCCTGGCAGGCTACAGTGCATAGGGTCTCAAAGAGTCAGACACTACTGAAGCGACTTAGCATGCACTCATGGGTTGGAAGAGGAGAGAGTATTTGTGGGACTTTTGATGAAGATCCATCTCCAGGACCCTGCAGAATGGTTAGATGGTTACCTGGGCAACCGCCATCCCAGAACACCACTCACCGGCCAGCAGGCTAGTCCTTGTTTGCAAGACTTCGGTAAAAGAGTCAGACACTACTGAAGCGACTTAGCATGCACTCATGGGTTGGAAGAGGAGAGAGTATTTGTGGGACTTTTGATGAAGATCCATCTCCAGGACCCTGCAGAATGGTTAGATGGTTACCTGGGCAACCGCCATCCCAGAGCACCACTCACCGGCCAGCAGGCTAGTCCCTGTTTGCAAGACTTCGGTATTCCAAGACTGAAAGAGAACTTTCTGCGTCCTGGGTGCCCTGGGCAGACAGCAAGCACTGTGGCAGCCCTGCCTGCATCTCCAGTCCAGGATCAGCCCGGGGTCCGTCAGCCCAGCCAACGCCACATCCTCTGGTCCTTTCCACCTCCGGGGAGTGCCCCGGGCAGAAATCCGGCCCTGCCCACACTGGACTTGCTCTGATAACCTCCCCAAAGGGGAAGCTGTTTGTTTGGAAGGAAACGGTGCAGAAAGAGGCAGTGGCCACCTTGAAAATAGGGCCGGGGCCTGCTTCAGGGCCAAGCTGGAGCGCGAGGGCTGAGATTCCAGTAGCTGAGGAACTGCGGGGCGGGCGGGTGCCTTCCTGAGGCCAAGGAGGTCTGGTTCAGCCAGGTACCTGCTCCTCCTTGCCCCAGGGAGCCCCCCCGAGTTTTCCTTATTGCCATTTTTGGAACAACTGAGCTCAGCAACCAGAGACATGATGGCTTTTTTAAAAAAATAATTCATTTTTTAATTGGAGGATAATTGCTTTACAATACTGTGTTGGTTTCCTGCCAAACATCAACATGAATCAGCCATAGGTATACATATGTCCTCTCCCTCTTGAACCTCCTTCCACCTCCTACTCCATCCCACCCCTGTAGGTTGTCACAGAGCCCTAGTTTGAGCTCTCTGAGTCATACAGCAAATTCCCACTGGCTATCTATTTTACATACTTTTGTTGTTATTCAGTAGCTAAAAAGTATAAAGTGTTAGTTGTTCAGTCACGGCCGACTCTTGGTGACCCAACGGAAAAAGCCCACCAGGCTCCTCTTGCCAGGATTCTCCAGGCAAGAATACCACAGTAGGTTGCCATGCCCTTGTCGAGGGGATCTTCCCCAACCCAGGGATGGAACCCCAGCCTCTTGGGTCTCCTGCATTGGCAGGCAGATTCTTCACCACTAGCACCACGTGGGAAGGTATTCAGTAGCTAAGTTGTGTCCAGCTCTTTGTGACGCCATGAGCTGCAGCACTCCAGGCTTTCCTGTCCCACGCTATCTCCCGGAGTTTGCGCAAACTCATGTCTTTTAAGTCAGTCATGCGATCGAACCATCTCGTCCTCTGTCACATATGATCGTGTATATGTTTCCTTGCTACTCTCTCCATTTGTCCCCCCTCCTTCCCTCCCTGAGTCCCCAAGTCTGTCTTCTATGTCTGTGTCTCCACTGCTGCCGTGCAAATAGATTCATCAGTACCATCTTTCTAGATTCCATATATATGGTCAATATATGGCATTTGTTTTTCTGACTCACTTCACTCTATAATACACTCTAGGTTCATCCGCCTTGTTAGAACTGACTCAACTCTTGATGGCTTTTTAACTCTTGATCCTGTGAAGGGGGTTCAGGAGGAAGGTCATGACCCCAGGGCAGGGAGGAGTCTTCGAGGCTGACCCAGAAGTCAGGTTCCCCCTTCCTCTCCTTGATTGCTCCTTCAATTTGACATTTTCTCGTCTCCATCCCACCTGGTGGAAAGGTGGAAGAAGACAGGAGGTTGGAAATTAAAATCACCTGCCTGCACTAGGCAACCCCTGGGGTGATTTTAAAAGATGCCACTGCCAGGTCCTACCTCCAACAAATTCAGGTAAGACTCCCCTCCCTTCCCCACAAAGAGGTCTTTTAGGGGGAAAAAATCTCCCCAGGGGATTCTAATGTGCTGCCATGGTTGAGAACCTCCATTTTAGAAAGTTTCGGATTCTGTGCTTCTCAGCACTGGCTGATCCTCTCAATCTCCTGGGCAAGTTTTTCTAATAAACCTGTGTCTGGGTCCCATCCCAGACCCATTAAGCTAGGGTCAAGCAGGATAGGGAGCAGGCACTATATATTTTTTAAAGCTTCTCCAGGAGACTTGAACTGGCAGTGAGGGTGGAGAGCCTCTGATGGCCCAGTCTCCCTGGTGTACAGACATTCTGTGCTTCTCAGCACTGGCTGATCCTCTCAATCTCCTGGGCAAGTTTTTCTAATAAACCTGTGTCTGGGTCCCATCCCAGACCCATTAAGCTAGGGTCAAGCAGGATAGGGAGCAGGCACTATATATTTTTTAAAGCTTCTCCAGGAGACTTGAACTGGCAGTGAGGGTGGAGAGCCTCTGATGACCCAGTCTCCCTGGTGTACAGACAGGGGGACCAAGCACCAGAGGAAATGACTGGCCCAAGGTCACACAGCTGTGCTCAGTCGTTCAGTCGTGTCTGACTCTTTGCAACCCCATGGACTGTAACCCACCAGGCTCCTCTGTCCATGGAATTTTCCAAGCAAGAATACTGGAAGGGCCTGCCATTTCCTACTCCAGGGGATCTTCCCAACCGAAGGATCGAACTCGCATCTCTTGCATCTCCTGCATTGGCAGGCAGAGTCTTACCACTAGCACCGCCAGGCAAAAGCAGAGCTCAAAATGAAGTTCTGTGGTCCCCAGGCTAGCTCAGGTGCCTGGACAGGGAGACTCAGATGAGGTCTACGTGGTACACCTGGAACTAGATGCTGGCGGAGGTAAGTAGAACTGAAAGATTGGCCCCCATGGACCCTTGCCCTGGTATAATCCCCCCATTTTAGGCGTGTGGGAACCTGTGACTATGATGAGCTAGGATTCTTATGGTTCTGTTACCTTGTTTAGTTGCTAAGTCATGTCCGACTCTTTGCAACCCCATGGACTGTAGCCTGCCAGGCTCCTCTGTCCATGGGATTTCCCAGGCAAGAATACTCACAGCCTGGGTAGGGGGTGAGCCACCACTGTCTGGAGGACTGCAGGCAGGGCAAGGGAGCATCCCCCTCCTACCCTCTCCCGCCTTCAAAGTGCAAGAGAAGTAGAGATCCTACCAAATGTTACTGATGATCATGGACACAAAATCCTCAACAAACAGGATCCGACAACACATTAAAAGGATCATGTACCATAATCAAGTGGGACTTATCCCAGGGATTACAAGGATTTTTCAATATCTGTAAATCAATGTTATACAAATTGAAGGATAAAAACCATATGATCATCTCAATAGATGCAGAAAAAACTTTTGACAAAATTTTACGCCCATTTATTATGAAAAAATCACCAGAAAGTAGACATAAAAAGAACATAACTCAGCCTAATAAAGGCAGTATACAGCAAACCCACAGCAAATATCATTCTCAGTGGTAAAAAACTGACAGCATTTTCTCTAAGATCAGGAACAAAACAAGGGTGCCCACTCTCACCACCATTATTCAACAGTTTTGGAAGTCTTAGCAATGATAATCAGAGAAGAAAATGAAATAAAAAGGGTCCAAATTGAAAAAAAAAAAAAAAGGTGAAACTGTCACTGTTGGCAGATGACATGATACTATACAAGAAAATCTGAAAGAAGCCACTAGAAAAGCACTAGAGCTAAACACTGAACTTGGCAAAGTTGCAGGATACAGAATTAATTCACAGAAATCTGCATTCCTATATACTAACAACAAAAAATAAGAAAATGAAATTAAGGAAACAATCCCATTTACCATTGCAATGAAAAGAATATGATAACTAGAAATAAACCTCCCTAAAGAAGCAAAAGGCCTCTACTCAGAAAACATAACATACTGATGAAAGAAGTCAAAGACAACACAAGCAGATGGAGAGATATACTATTTTCTTGAATTGGAAGAATCAATGTTGTAAAAATGATTGTACTACTCAAAGTAATGTACAGATTGAGATGAGGCCATCCAATTGTCTCATCCTCTGTTGTCCCCTTCTCCTGCCTTCAGTCTTTCGCAGCATCAGGGTCTTTTCCAATGAGTCAGTCCTTCACATCAGGTGGCCAAAAGATTGGAGTTTCACCATCAGCATCAGTCCTTCCAATGAATATCCAGCACTGATTTCCCTTAGGGTTGACTTGTTTGATCTCCTTGAATTCCAAAGGACTCGTATTCAGTCAAGGAGACCCAGATTCAGTGGCTACCTGGGAAGATCCCCTGGAGTAGGGAATGGCAATCCACTTCAGGATTCTTAATCAGAGAATCCTATGGACAGAGGAGCCTGGTAGACTATAGTCCATGGGGTTGCAGAGTCAAACATAACTGATCAACTGATACACACTTAACTTTGAAATGGAGAGGCATTTGAAACAGATTTTCTCCCTAAAGGATCACTTGGAAAATGTTCTAGGTTTTGAGCTTTCTAAGCAACTGAGATTTTCTTTGGGAATTTAGATTATTTAGACTTATTTTATTCCTCCAGTTCTGCAAAGACAAAGGCATTCATGAAATATAAGAAGAGAACAGAATAAGGTTAACATGGACATAGCTTCAGTTCAGTTCAGTTCAGCCACTCAGTTGTGTCCAACTCTTTGCGACCCCATGAATTGCAGCACGCCAGGTCTCCCTGTCCATCACCAACTCCCAGAGTTCACTCAGACTCATGTCCATCAAGTCAGTGATACCATCCAGCCATCTCATCCTCTGTCATCCCCTTCTCCTCCTGCCCCCAATCCCTCCCAGCATCAGAGTCTTTTCCAATGAGTCAACTCTTCACATGAGGTGGCCAAAGTACTGGAGTTTCAGCTTCAGCATCATTCCCTCCAAAGAAATCCCAGGGTTGATCTCCTTCAGAATGGACTGGTTGGATCTCCTTGCAGTCCAAGGGACTCTCAAGAGTCTTCTCCAACACCACAGTTCAAAAGCATCCATTCTTCTTTGCTCAGCTTTCTTCACAGGCCAACTGTCACATCCATACATGACCACAGGAAAAACCATAGCCTTGACTAGATGAACCTTAGTCAGCAAAGTAAGGTCTCTGCTTTTGAATATACTATCTAGGTTGGTCATAACTTTCCTTCCAAGGAATAAGCCTCTTTTAATTTCATGGCTGCAGTCACCATCTGCAGGGATTTTGGAGCTCCTAGAAATAAAGTCTGACACTGTTTCCCCATCTATTTCCCATGAAGTGATGGGACCAGATGCCATGATCTTCATTTTCTGAATGTTGAGCTTTAAGCCAACTTTTTCACTCTCCTCTTTCACTTCCGTCAAGAAGCTTTTTAGTTGCTTAAAAACAAACAAACACAGAAAACTGGATGACCAAATTTAAATTTGCTGCAAGATTATGTAAGAATGGAACTGACACAAAGAAAACAATCAGTTTTCTGGCATGTAAAAAGACGGGATACGTTCCCAGGATACTGACCAATCAGAAGAAATAGATATAAATGGTGAGAGATTAAAATTATGAATGAGAAAGAAAAGGATCAGCTTCTAATTAGTGTTCCATTTGAAAGCAAATAGAGCAGAAACAATAGTCGGGGTTCATCCACAGAAGAACATTTTACCCAAGTGAGAAAGGGAGACGATACTAGCTTGAGTGGCTTCACTTGGGTTTCAGGTGAGGTTAATAAGAATGAAATCAAATCTAGGCATCCTGTGCTGAAATAAAAGTGAAGAAGCGTTTCTAAGTCCCCTGGTAGACAAAGCAGGTGGCAAAGGGAGCCAGGTGGAACTGGTTTCAAGATACTGGGCAGCACCACCTGCAGAAAGATCTAGAAACATCTACAGAGGCCTAGACGTGTATTAAGAAGCAGAGACATCACTTTGCTGACAAAGGTATGTTTAGTCAAAGCTATGGTTTTCCCAGGACCGTAAAGAAGACTGCGCACCAAAGAATTGATGCTTTTGAACTGTGGTGTTGGAGAAGATGCTTGAGAGTCCCTGGACTGCAAGGAGATCCAACCAGTCCATCCACTTTGCTGACAAAGGTATATTTAGTCAAAGCTATGGTTTTCCCAGGACCGTAAAGAAGACTGCGCACCAAAGAATTGATGCTTTTGAACTGTGGTGTTGGAGAAGATGCTTGAGAGTCCCTGGACTGCAAGGAGATCCAACCAGTCCATCCTAAAGGAAGTCAGTCCTGAATATTCATTGGAAGGACTGATGCTGAAGCAGGAACTCCAATACTTTGGCCACCTGATTCGAAGAGCTGACTCACTGGAAAAGACCCTGATGCTGGGAAAGACTGAGGGCAGGAGGAGAAGGGGATCACAGAGGCTGAGATGGTTGGATGGCATCATCGACTTGATGGACATGAGTCTGAGCAAGCTCTGGGAGTTGGCGATGGACAGGGAGGCCTGGCAGGCTGCAGTCCATGGGGTCACAAGGAGTCGGACTGAACCAAGGGTGTTGGCATGCGCATACACACAGCGTCTGTGAAAAGTGGGAGTGTAGCTACCCATTCGAGATCCTGATTTCAGTTCTTTTCCATATATCCTGAAGGGCGATGCTGTGTCCTTAGAGTAGTTCCCTTTTTTAATTTTTTGAAGATAGTGTGTTTTCCATAGTGTCCACTATGATACATCCCAACTGTGTTCAAGAGTTGAGTTTCTCAACATCTTCATCCACATGACATTGGTTTGGTCTTGGATCAGTAGCCATCCAACAGGGGTGAGAGATGATATCTCTCTGTGGTTTCTATTTGCATTTCTGTGACAATTACTGGTGGCGAGCATCTTTTCATACCAATTCAGTTGCTCAGTCATGTCCAACTCTGTGACCCCATGGACTGCAGCACACCAGGCCTCCCTGTCCCTTTCCAACTCCCTGAGCTTGCTCAAACTCATGTCCATCAAGTTGGTGAGGCCATCCAACCATCTCATCCTCTGTCGTCCCCTTCTCCTCCTGCCTTCAATCTTTCCCAGCATCAGGGGCTTTTCCAAGGAGCCACTTCACATCAGGTGGCCAAAGGATTGGAGCTTCAGCATCAGCCAGTTGGCTATTTGTATCTGTTCCTTGCACACATGTCTGTTGGGTTGAAATAATCCAAAGTTATAGGACAAATACTCCACTTTCATGAAGTATTTTAAGTAGTGCTACTCACAGAAGCAGAGAATACAGTAGTGGTGGCCACGGGGAAATGGGAAAATAATGTTTCAGTTATGCAAGATGAGTAAGTTCTGCAGATCCTTGTAAAATACAGCACCTGCAGTTAACAATATGGAATTGTGCGCTCAAAAGTCATTGACAGGAGATTTCACGTCAAGTGCTGTTACCACAGAAACAGGCAGAAGATGGACACAAAGACACAGGAGGAGGTCGACAGGACTGTTACCTTGATTGTTGTATAATATCACAGGTGTTTGCATGTGTCTGAGTGAACTCCGGGAGTTGGTGATGGACAGGGAGGCCTGGCGTGCTGTGATTCATGGGGTCGCAAAGAGTCGGACATGACTGAGCAACTGAACTGAACTGAACTGAGCTCATCAGATTATACACTTGCAGTATGTGGAGATCTTTGTGTGTGAGCCATGTAAAAATAAATACGCCGGGAGAAGTTCATCCACTGAAAGCATTGAGAGTATCAGAACTAGAATGACTTGGGAGAGAATTAGGAGACTGTGATTAATACGTACACATGACTATATTTACGGCTTCCCTGGATACTCAGACCATAAACAGTCTGCCTGCAATGCAAGAGACCCAAGTTTGATCTCTAGGTCGGGAAGACCCCCTGGAGAAGGGAATGGCAACCCATACTCCAGTATTCTTGCCTGGAAAATCTCATGGACAGAGGAGCCTGGAGGGCTACAGTCCACGGGGTTGCAAAGGGTTGGACACGACTGAGCGACTATTTATCAAAAGAGGCAAATAACAAGGACCTACTGTGTAGCACTGGGGGTGATAATCAATATATTGTAATATAGTGGAAAGAATCTGAAATATAAATTTTGTTATACATTTGTGATCAACATATATATACTACCATACATAAAACTGGTAAACAAGAAAGACCTACTATATAGGGAGCTATATTTTACATCTTATACGAACAAAGCTAGTGGAGGAGATGGAATTCCAGTTGAGCTGTTTCAAATCCTAAAAGATGATGCTGTGAAAGTGCTGCACTCAATATGCCAGCAAATTTGGAAAACTCAGCAGTGGCCACAGGACTGGAAAAGGTCAGTTTTCATTCCAATTCCAAAGAAAGGCAATGCCAAAGAATGCTCAAACTACTGCACAGTTGCACTCATCTCACATGCTAGTAAAGTCATGCTCAAAATTCTGCAAGCCAGGCTTTAGCGATACCTGAACTGTGAACTCTCTGATGTTCAAGCTGGTTTTCGAAAAGGCAGAGGAACCAGAGATCAAATTGCCAACATCTGCTGGATCATGGAAAAAGCAAGAGAGTTCCAGAAAAACATCTATTTCTGCTTTATTGACTATGCCAAAGCCTTGACTGTGTGGATCACAATAAACTGTGGAAAATTCTGAAAGAGATGGGAATACCAGACCACCTGACCTGCCTCTTGAGAAATTTGTATGCAGGTCAAGAAGCAACAGTTAGAACTGGACATGGAACAACAGACTGGTTCCAAATAGGAAAAGGAGTATGTCAAGGCTGTATATTGTCACCTTGCTTATTTAACTTATATGCAGAGTACATCATGAGAAACGCTGGGCTGGAAGAAACACAAGCTGGAATCAAGATT